>KB670625.1:209874-272088 GCA_000349105.1 Anopheles epiroticus
TTCTCCTACCTTGCCTAAAGTTTGCAACATCGAACGTGCGTCATCAGGCACGGTGGCGGACGAGTAAATGGATTTTTCAACCAAAGCTCTTCACACCACCCGGCCCGCACCCCGAAAAGCTCATCCATTTATGAGGCGCCTCGTGCGAACCCCACCGCGACGCCCAAGGGGGAGCACATACGAATTTAATTTTCTTTAATTAACCCCAACATCGTTTCCTATTTGTTGCAAATGAAACGGGACACATAGCGAGGCGGAAGGCTGAGGGGAGGGTGTGGTAGGATCACAGAAGTTGCTGGTAAACGGTTAAAGGTCACCCGACGCCACTACCGACGAGTGAACTGCGGCCAATGTAAAGGGAACGGGAAGCATTTTCTTTTTTTTTTGTAACTGATTCAGTCTCATCGTGTTTCCGGGCGCGCTTTTCCACGCACTTTTCACGGACGGTCGTTGTGTGAATTTATATGTATGTGCTTCGATAAAGGAGTCCGCCCGCTCAAGGTTGTGCCCTTTGTTTAGCGTTACATTGGGAAAAGGGCGGAAAAGGGATAAATCACACATTGGGAAATGGTACTTTATTCGCTACCATGGGGGGGGGGGGTGAGGGGGAAATGTACAACAACCCTCCAAGTGTCCATGAGGTTATCATACTGCAAGAAGGATGGCAATTGTTCTAAGAAGGGAGGAAATTTAATGCGTTAAACAGTATTGAAATCAATGTGAAAAATTATTTCCCTTATATTCCTCTAAATATGTTTTCGTTATCATGAAATGACGGTTTTCAGAAGCGTTTCGATAGCAGCTCCGATACATAAGCATTGAATTTCCATCAAATTTCTCATGCGACGAACTCGGAAAAGGTGAAAAATAGCCCAGGAAGCTTCCCAACGTACATTTCAACCCACTAGAAAACAGTTTCCATGGTAACCTTATTGTCGATAAGTGGCACTCTCTTTCTCTTCATCTCTCCACTTTCAATCTCTTGGTTTAAGCTTTTCTCACGTACACGCTTTGCACTGTGCTCGCTTCATTCACGTGCTCTCTCTCTCTCTACTTTTCCTCTCTATCAATGCTTTCCCATTTTCCACACGCCTTCGGCTCTCTTATCAATTGGAGCGTGTGTTTATTAAGAGCCTACGAAGAAACACGGTCCCACGCTCTCATGCGCCATCTCCCTCTCTCTCTCTCTCATATTCGATTTGATAAGCACCAAACTGGGTAGGTGGTTTTCCCGGCCCAGCTCCCTAGGTGGAAACTCTCCAGCAGCGCGAAGCTTATCCTCGGCATATTCTTAACCAGCCCCGGGGGCTCAGCCAAAGCATCCGTGCTGAAGCCAAACGAGGATTGTGTTGGGGTTGTTGTTTTTTTTTTTTGCTGTCGGCCCATCTACTCCTTGTTGCCATTTGGTTGCTTTTTCCTTCACGCAAAACAGTGTGTGCTACTGCTAGCCCGGCGAAAAAGTACAGTGCCGTTCGCTTTTCATTTATAGGTTATCTCCGAACGGCATGGGGTGAGTCACAGCAAACAGGGCTCCTATTTTTTTGAGGCTGACATTCAATACACAGCTGCTGCGGAGTGCGCAGCACTTGCCGAAGCCTGTCAATTTTTGGTTTCACCAGAAAAGGTGTTCTAATTTCAAGGTCCCTTCCCGGAGAGCGTTCAGGGAATGTTTGTTTTCGTTAATTGAAAAATGAACATTTAATCTGTCATGAATAGGGTTTTGTTTTAAAGTCCTATTGTATCTTCTTTTTTAGCGAGAAGCTTATAAAAGGAAAAACAACGATTTTCCAAGCAAGAGCCCTATAATTAGAAAGAAAAGCTTGTATGCTAACAGGATTTTTGCCAATAGTTCCACATTTAGCATACCGATAATGGAAAATAATCTTCCCAAAAGCACGCGTGTACCTTTCGGTCCCCAGAATAAACACACACACAGACATGCAGAAGGAGCCACACTTGCACGTAAATAGCTATGTGTGTCCGGGGAAATTGCACACTCTCTGCAATGGTGGTGGAAAACGGCAACGCTCTTGCAAACGCTGCCCGAGCTCTTTCTCTCCGGTTTTGCTCGCAGTTCGCTCACTTACCCCAAACGGCTCTCTTTCTTTTGCTTTCTCTCTCTCTCCCTCTCTCTGTCTCGCTCTGCCTGTACGTTCCAAAAAGTGCGAGTGCGTGCATCACACTCACCCTTGCACACCAACCCCAAAGCAGCCCGTGCCCACCAACAGCCTAGAGCTAACTAGATTACCTTCCCCCATCGACGGCTGCACACCAACCGCTTTTTTTTTGCCTTCCCTCTGCCCCTCTCTGTCACACACCAACTCACCCCCTTTGCCACTCTGTCTCCCACTTACGCTTGTGTTTGGGTGCTTTCTCCAGCACGTCTGTGTAGGTGCGTTCCACTCGATCAATCTCGATCCAAAAAGGTTGATTTTCTGTATCTTGCTTAGACTATTGGCCCTTAAGATGGCACACCTGAACCGTTTAAGCTACCGCACAGCATGACACACACACGCTTGATCGCCCTTTTCACTCACCACAAGGCAATATGATGCTTCGGCACACAAATGAACGATTAATGGATAAGTTTTCACGACAAACACGCTCAGCCTCCTGGTTGGGAGAGTAGCGAAAACATTAAAAAAACAACCACGCACAAACACACCTTTGACATTATGGTCAACATCCCTCCAACCCCGTCAACCCTTCCCTAACACAGAGAGAGATAGAGAGAGATCACATGCAGAAGAAGAAATTAGGCGATCTTCTCGCACGGTTAAATCGATTTGCAGCCCACGAAACGGACGCGGAGCGTTGCCGAAGGCCACCTGAACACAATCGAGTTAAAGCTTAAGTACTCATCTCCAGTGCTGTCCCACCTTCCTCCCAGACCCCCCCCCCAACACCTACAGGGGACGTCGCTTTGAAGGTTCCCCTTACACACCGATAAACGACCAGTCGCACGTCGCGTCTTATTTCTTCAATCACTCTTGAACACTCTGCAGGGAGGCACACGCACACCGCACACAGCTTCGGACCGCGTCTTGGAATGTTGCGCACCTTCGCTCCCATCCACACCCTTCAGCATCCCCTCCCCCTCGGGTGTGTGTGTGTGCGTTTGCGATTGTGGTACAACCTTTGCCACCTCCACGACGGTGCGCTATGCTGCAGGGGTTACTGGCACGGCGGGGCGGCCTACAGACTATCTCACGCGACCTGAGATGACTTTTGACACGAGACACTTTTTGCTGTGCTTGCTGGTGCGGTCGCATCGAGGGCGGTGATGGCGGTGCTTGGGACGCCTGGAAGATGTGAATTCTCCTCCGCAAGAGCTCACCCTTAAGTCCCAACGCCAACATGCCCAGAAACTCCCTCTTGAAGAGACACGCACATTAGCATAGCATTAGGGGTGTGTATTTTTTGGAGGCTGGGATTGTGGGAGATTGCGGTTTGCCCTCTCCTTTGTTTACTTCGAATGTGACAGCCACGTTTTTTTGTTCCCCCCTGTCTGCGCTCCGTCTTGTTTTATTTTCGTTTTGTTTTTGTTTTGTTTCATATTCTTTCCCGCACTGCACTTTACACACATGGCGGTGCCTCTCTTGCCGATGTCCCTTTCCCGCTGCCCGCTTATCACATACACACACACACACACAGTGATGTTGGTGGTCTTCCCGGCGAATGTGAGCAGACGAAGAATGGGAGAAGACAACGGCACACAAACACAGTGTGGTAACGCGTTTTGACGTTTCCATGCACAACATACGCACACAGGCACGCACGCCACAACACTGGTTGTTGCGGGAAGAACAACAACAGCAACAAAACCACCAAACCAAGAGCACTCGGCAAAATTCGCGAGCCACCAGCAGCAGCAGCAGCAGCAGCACAATCACGGGCGTAACACACTTCCAGCAGCTAACCGTCGATGCGTTCTGGACATTTGCACGACGTTTAGAAACGCGTTGACTTTGGTTGTTGGCCCGCGTGCCTGCTAACCTTCCCTTCTGCTGGTGGACATTTCGTTCGTTTTCTTGCCCACTGCTCTATGGTCCGACTGGCACACCAATGCAAGACAGGGTGTTCGGGTTTCGAAACGCGCACGCACCTCTTCTCGACAGCGAAGAACAACTTTGAATGTTTGAATGGATGAACTTTCCGTGTGTGCGAAATGAATGCCACACTGCCTTGCAAGGGTTTTGCTGATGGCGCTGTGAGCGGAGTGAGAGAGAGTGTGAGAGAGAGAGAAAGAGCAGAGGAGAGTTAAACGATGCCAGGGAGAGTATGGGAGCGAACGTGCCCGGTTAGAAAGAGAGCGAGAGAATGAGAGAATTTGGAGTTTAGTGTGGAACTTCATGTTTGTGCTAATCAAGGCATTATTAAGATTTGATTCATTGGATGCAATAACTGATCACTTAGTATATGCTAAACTGAAAATGAGAATGCTCCTGCATTAAATTAAATAATACAGTAAATTAGTTATTTCTTACAGGCATTTTAATATACAGGAAGACAAAGATTAGCAAACTAGGATTTCAAACTTCATTAAGTCGATTAACAACTATTAAACGTTAGTACGTACGTTAGAAGATGTTGGAAGTTTGTTTGAAGATCTTTTTTGTAGAACATTTGCTGGTTTATGGTAAAATTGTTGTACGATAACAAAACAGTGAAAAAAAAAATCATAAAATGTTATAATTAATTATCAAACCTAGTCTACCAAATGGAGTCCTACATCATTGTAAAATTGATTTGTGTACTTTTGTGTTTCCCTCTTTTCATTTAAATTTAAATTCATTTAAAAGGTTTTTGTTGACTTCTATTTTTCAAACATTTTCTGCCTCTGAAACCCTGGCTCAAGTTTATTTCTCTTTTGTTCATTTCACCTGAATCGTTCCTCTGCACTGGCTGCCATGTTTGCGCTCATCCCCTAAATCAACTCTCTTTCGCTCTCGCACCAGCTGTCAGCCAGCGAAAGCGACGGGATAGAATTCATTCCCATGCACTGTCAGTTCATTCATTCAAACGGTCGACGATCGTGCGTGCATGATTGTGACTGAGTGTTTATTGAAATTTTTATTTATTTTTACTTCAGAAATAATTTTTTTATCTCTTTTCAAAATATGCAAATTTCAAAAGATTTTTTCATTAATAAACTTGAAAGAAGGCAATTAATTTGATAACGTTCCTTTTAACAACTGAGTATATGATTACTTGTAATATGACAATTCTACGTATCAATAAGGGTTTGGTCGTTACTTATAAATAAAATTGATGAAAACCTTTCTTTAATATTTTAATTCAAATACATTTTTTTATGTCAACAACTCTGTTCATCACGAAAAGGAAAACCAACCCCTCTGAACGAATAGAGGCAAGCAATGTCACACGGGTTTTCCAAGAAACGAACAGCGGCCACGGCTTGGCTCGAGTGTTCCGTAATTAAAAACGCACGTTTTCATCAAACATTTCCTGCGGCTCGAAATTGTCTACCCGTTGCTATTTTCACGCCCGTGCCACAACCGGCGGGAAAGCTTTCCTAGTTCTAAAGCTGGGCGCAAAAAAATGCCTTCCCATCCAACAGAAGAAGGGCTCGCGCGTATTAAATCAAACGGCCAATCCTTGCCCGAACGCGGTCTAATCTCTCCGAGCGGTTCCGCGGCGTAAAAGATTTCTCCTTCGTCGGTTCGCTCCGTCGCGAAAATATGAATACGTAATCAGCTATAATGTTGCGATGTTTAGATGCCGTTGATTTGCTATGCTAATTTTCGGTACGGGTCATCGCCATCGGCAAAGGGAAAGTATGCTAGCGCACGATGACGAATGACCGGCATCCCGGGGCGAAGAACACTTCGCCAAAGGGATGATTATTTATTTGCATCGAGTTTCTTTTGCACGCTGTGTCTTCTAATATCCTTCCCTAAATGGCTAACTAGGCGGATAAGAGGTCGATCTTGTCGAGGAATCAGCAAACGGGGGTTTCTTCCCGTTTTTTCTTCAGCTAATCCATTCCCATTCTAGAGCTCCACTTCATTTGGTGCAAACGGCGGCAAAGCTGAAAATATGTAACGATCGTCTCTCACACCACCGCACGCTGGCTAATTGCAGCCAAATTGCTAAGAATCTTTTAATTAAAATTAAGGAAACACCGACCTGCCCTTCCATGGCCACGAGAATTAAAACGAATCACTTCACTTCCGTACGGAATTGTCAATGGAAAAATGAAGCGGTTCACTTTACCAGCAATCCCCGCACTGCCGAGCAATGCCTGCAAGTACACCTTTCCACCGAACGGCAAGGGTAAGAAAAGTTTAACCACAATAAGGGGATCTTTAGTACGGAACGACGGCTAGAGAACCGTCTTTAGCAGTGAGCTTTTCGCTGAATTTCCCTTCACCAAAGCTCGCAATGGGAAAGGAAAATTTCGATTTCATTCCAAGTGAAAGTGACAACGGTACGGGTGAAGCTGGCAGGATGGTGCTCGCCCCGAACCGGCAACCGGTTCTACCCGTCACCGCCGATAGTACATGCGCTACGGTCGCGAACGAAAACGACACGGAGACAAGGTTGGTTGGTAAATATGTAAATTTGACGTAATAAATTAAATCCCAAGCCTCAACACTCCACGAGGAACGGGTTTGATTGGAGCGAGATTGTGTGTGTGTGTGAGGGTCTGGATGGGTTTTTTTTATTTCTCTTGGAAGATACTTAACGATAGAAGATGTGTTTGTAAGACACAGATTGTGAAGGTGCCCGGCATCGGAGAAGTTCATTAAAAAAAAATGTTCTCCATAATACCTTGGGAAACCAAATATAAAACATTCGCGATGATACACTGCTAAGAGGAGAATTTAGAGCTTGAGTTGTGAAATAAAAAATTAACTTGGGCAAAAGATATGAAGTTATGTATTCCCTTTCAATAATAGTTCCATCATTCACCTGAGCAGTTAGAACCTGTACGAGCATTTGATTAATATCTCTCAGACGGACCAATGATAGAGTGGTAATGATGCAGGTTTCCTACAAGGCACGACGCTGCTCGAATCCCATTCAAACTTTATGTCTCTATAAGTCACAGATCGTGGCTTTGGCAAGCCTACAAAAGTTGTTGAGGCCGATGAAGGAGAATGTAAAGGGACGAAGAATATTCTCCAAAAACTGAAGCTTTCCAAATAAATTGAAAAACATAGAATAAAAATTACAGTATTACAAATATGTGTGTGGTGTACAATCTTCCAAATCTCTTGTTGCGCTATTTGATAATGTTTTGGGTTATTTAAATACCGTCTAAAATCCTTACAAACCCATAACATTTTGGGATGGATAAACTGGAAATACAGCGCACTATTCCTCCTCACTATCACCGGCGCTCCAAAAGATACGACTTCAACCCACACACACACACACACACACAAACACGCTGGTGTATCACAAACGCAACCGCTCGAAAAAGGTCCTGCAGGGTAATCAGACATTAGCTCCCTTTCAAACAACTAACCCATAACCGAACCGAACCATCCCGTCACACTATCCAACGACTGGCCAGCCCGCCACCGGACGGCCCACCCATTAATCCGCACACCGTCCAGGGGATCCCCAGGAGGAGGCGGGTTTCGAAAGCTAATCGAAACTAAACAAAATCCCCACCGATGAAAAATAGCCGCTGGCGAATCGGGAGAGAACGTAAAAGCTCCCCGGTCCTTACCGGCAAAACCCGGACCAAACGATTAAGCCATGACCGAGTGATGTTTTCGCTTTTTGTCTTACCTTACGCCACACACCGAGCCATGCTGCTGAGCGCGCTCCCGGTGTATCTTCTCTATCTTTCGCTTTAAAAAACCCCCCCCACCCCTCACCACGGCGGTGGGCTGCTCTTAATGCTGATTGAGTGGTTGGGTAAAGTAAAACGAGCTAGTAAGCTGTGTCGGGAGTGTAGAGCAGCTCGACGGAAGGAAGAATAAAAAAAAACACATGAAACCAAACGGACAGAAAAAAGAAACCAACATCTATCTGTTTGGAGCGTAGGTAGGGTGGGATTTTCCTTCTTTTTCATCCGGGTTAAAAATCGTCTCTCGTAGTCCGTACAGGGACTGCACCAAACGGAAAGGGCAGGGAGGAATAAAAATTGAAAAACCCGTTCCCGGGTATCGCTGGCAGAGGGATGAAGACAGCAGCCTCATACTTACGACTTCATCAGGATGGTCGGTTTTTTTTTTTTCTTTTCTCCTGAGTTCCAGTCCACCCACGCCCACCACCGGTGGGGGTCACCTTGGTTGACCCCGCAGCTCCGCAAGGTGTGGAAAGTCCGCGGGGATGGGGATTTAAATCGTGAAAAGCGAGCGGAGTATAGCTGACGGTTTTATTAGGAAAAAAAACGTAACGGCGGGTGTTTTCTTGGAAAGCGCATCTCCTTCCCGAAGGCAAAACGCAGAAGTAGACCCAAACACCTCGACATAGAAAGAGAGAGAACCAGCGTAGAAGTGTGTGTGTGTGTTTACCAAGGTGAGGAGGTTTGAATAAAATTGAGGTTAGTGGGTAATATGTAGATAGCACGCCAGAGAACATAACCTTCGTACTAACTAGGCCCGATCTTAGCGCCATTCTCTTCTTCGCTACAGGTTAGGGAAACGATGGGCGACTTCTGTCAAGGTACCGCGCCCCCAAACATGCTGTTGCGTCGTGAAATTGTTTTTCACTGCTGTGCTGGTTCAATGTGTTTCAAAAGGATCTGGCACACTTCTCGGAAGGAAATGTTTCAGAGCACAAGTCAAACTATCATGCCTCCGGGGGTGGCTCCATCTTTTAGCAGGTATTTGATTACCCTACAACTACTAAAACTCGTTTAACTATCATGGACGGCTGGACGTCGGTGGACATCAAAATAAACACTTTGGAAGGGTTTTTACCGTTGGAATATTTGTGGACCTTAGAAGCCTGAAATAAATTAAGTAGAAATTGACTTTTTGTTCTAAGCTTAAATATTTACTATTCAATTCATATGCTGTGAGGGTTTTTTAACAGACCCCAGGATATGGAGGATCGGTGACCTTAACACGACACTAAAAGCCCTTTTTTATCTACCTGTTATTTTCCTATATATTTTGAGGTGTAGACTTAATCTTAAAATGTGTAAGTTTTTTTTATTAAATTTAAAATAAATGTGCTTTGTTTTATTTTATTTAAGTTAATTTCTGGTATAAATTTAGATTCTCGTTTTCTTCTTTTCTTAAAATCAACTTTAAAATTTTGTTAAATCTATTTCCTCTAACACCCTGTATCATTTTACTATTTTAAACACAACCAAAATCCTTTAAAATTACTTTAAACACTGTGTTAACCGTTGTGTGTATCAATTAACACAAACGAAACGATAAATGTCAACTGTGCGCAAACACGTGCGTAATTACGTTAATGTAGTAACTACCTAAACTATTCAATTTCCTGCCCATATCCTTGCCACGATCATTCTCCTCTTTGTGCTCTGTTTGTAGAAAAAAAAACGTGTGTTTAAAAACTTCTTTTGATGGCAAGGTTAGAAAAACCCCAGGCAGCGCAACGGAAGCAACGGAGGCAAACGGCAAGCAGAGTTCTAAAAGTGTAATGAATGTCGGAAAATCAAAAGAGAAACAAGAACGGAGTGTAAAGAGCCAAAGAAAAACTCCGGCACGGCAGCCCTATTCGTGGTGTGGAAGGAAGGTTAGAGGAGGAAAAAGTTGAAGCCAACCGACAGTTTGTTAATGATTTTCACCCGCTGCATCAAAGCGGACGTGGACGCTGGAAACAAGGGCAGGTAAAGGGTGCGGAAGAGTGTCAGGGGTGAAGGATTTTGAAAGGTGTGCGAAAAAAGTACACTCCAGGCACACATACACTAATAAACACCGAGCGAATAGGGGAGAGAGAGAGGGTGTTTAGTGGCGTGCGGGAGTAGGACTTCAAATAGGCGAATCTAGTCGATCCGGTCGGTCGGTCGGTCGGTCAGTGGAATATGCGCTCTACCCCCCCGGAAGGGAGGTGTTTTTTCATTTCCGGTTGCTTCCACTTACGTGCTGGGGGAAAACGGCTTCCCTCTGTAGGTGGAAAAAGCCGGTTAAGGCAGGAAGGAAGGTGCGGAATGATTTGCTAAGCTTCCTAGCGATGGCCATGACCGAACGCGGGGTTCTAGCTGGAAATGAAACAAGCATACAGACAGCAAGAGAGCGAAAGAAAAACCAACATCAAATCAAACCCCTCCCGTCTGGCCACTACCCCTCTCCCCCCCTGTACACCATCCTTCCGGGACGAGCGCCACTCACTGTTCAAAGGTCGGGCTGGCAAAATGACTGGGATAGATAGTTTTCGTCGCCCGAAGGGTGAAAGCTTATGCAAACAGTACCGCCCGCCCCACAGTGTGCGGGTGTAGCATTGCAACATACGCCCCTGCACCACTTTTTTCCCATTCCCAACCCCCCACCCCCCTCCCCCTCTGAGGTCGTTGGGAAATGGAGTTTGGAAAATGCATACCATTTTAGGCACTGGCAACACTTCCGGCCCGGACTCGTCGAAACGAGTGGTGTTGATTTGGATCAACGGAGTGCTAAGAGCGAATTCGTGGCCCCGTGTACGTGTGTGTGTGTGCAGGTGTTTGTTCCTGTCGAGGGTCAGTTGTGGATGATGTTGCTCTTTCGATTGCAGCGGACGGTTTACAGTTGCGGCGTTAACGCGGGAGTCAGTTTAGTGTTTGTACGTATTTTGTACGCTAGATGGGGCTACGTGATGTAGTTTCTTGTGTCCCGAGACACTTTGGGCGTTCTCAAACGTAATTTGGTATAATTGTATCGTCTTTTAGTTTTAATTTTCATATTATTGGTTTAGATAGTTAATTAACACTTACCTATAAAAGTTTTCTAATAATAAAAGCTCAACTGAATCCATTAAACACAATTTGAGACACAATTTCCATCAAACCAATTGGCGTGCGAGATCATCCGCCCAAAACACAAAAAAACTGGACACAAAATATCAACGATTAATAATGCGATTCGATTTGTGGATTCATTCGGGCTTAAACTGTGATCGAATAATTTATGCATGCATTTTGAGCTTATTTAATATCACTGTAATCTAAAAGGGATGTCTCTTCCTACCCTCTCCCCCTCGCTCCGTCGTACTGTCACACACGATTTAAATAACAAATGGACATTACAATCGAAATCGCCATCAGGACCCACGTCCTCAAAATACAAATGCATTCTAACGAAATCAGTAGTCCAACTTTCAGCATTACATTATCTTTTGACCTTTCCGGCACTGCCGGTCGGCATGCACTTCCGGATGCGAAGACTGCAATTATTATTGGCATATTCCTGCCATGCATTCGCTGGCGCCCACACAAGGGGTCACCATTACAGGTATGAAGCAATGCCCACGCACACGCTGCATCTGTGTCCAAATGGAATGAAAGGCGCATCAACAACAAATATTTAATAAAAACTCTTACCCGGGAGCACTTACGCCAACGTACTTTTGAATTTGCGCAGCGTATGCATCGTGAGTAAGCATTATGCCGTGTGAAACAGCCTGTTTCTGGATGGGCTCGGAAGGGTTTACCAGATGGCGCACCCGAAGGCTGTGATACTAATACCATCTTAAACGACTGGCACGAAAATCCTACCACGATGGATTACGGGGATTACACTAGAAGCCAGCTCCGGCGAAAGGTAGCAACAATTTTGTTTGTTTTCCAGAGATTTTCCACAGATTGAGTGCTGCGTGGCACTCAGTACTGTAAACACTGCACTGCAAGGATGCAAGTGTGGTGTGTGTTCGGAAGGATAACCGTTTCGATGCATTACTCCTTGAAGAGGGATTTTATCTATTTTCGGACACTAATTTGGAGAAATAAACAGCTTAATGGCCTCAATGCAAGAAGCAACGTTTACTGCCTTAACGATCATCTACGCTAGTGCCAACTGACGGTGTCTAGCGGAAGCTGTCAAAAACAATTTTGGTTTGCACATTCTACAATTGTTTTGGGTATCATATTTCCCCCTACCCCACCCCCCTTTGAAGATCAGATCAGATTTTAAAGAAAAAAAGAAAATTTAAGCTATTCAAGGAACGACACCGACACTGCTAGTCACCAATAGGAGGCGCTGTAAGAAAATTATGATTATGTTGTTTATAAAGGTTGTTTATCTTGCCAGGCATATCTTTCAGGCATACAGCCGACTGAAACGCGAGGCCGATAGGATTGGATTGAGGATCAATGCGACGAAGACAAAGTACCTACTTGCCGGAGGATCTGACCGAGATAGAGCACGACTCGGAAGCAGAGTATTAGTTGACGGCGACGATCTTGAGGTAGTAGAGAAGTTCTGCTACCTTGGTACGATCCTAACTTCGGACAACAACATGAGCATCGAAATCCGAAGGCGCATTGTTCAGGGGAATCGTGCCTACTACGGGCTCCACAAACTCCTATCCATCCAGAAGACTCCAACAACGCACTGAATGCGCCATATATCGCACATTGATACGGCCGATAGTCCTCTACGGGCACGAGTTCTGGACTATGCTGGCGGAGGACGCCAATGTCTCGCCATGAACTCGCCATTTTCGAACGGCGGGTGCTGCGGACTATCTTTGGCGGTGTGTGCGAGCAGGGCGTGTGGAGAAGGAGAATGAACCACGAGCTTGCTGAGCTGTTTGGCGATGCAAGTATTCTGACGGTCGCCAAAGCCGGAAGGATACGCTGGTTGGGGCACGTGATGAGGATGCCGGACTCATGCCCCACCAGAAAGGTGCTCGTCAGCGACCCGTTCGGCACGAGGCGTAGAGGAGCACAGCGAGCTCGTTGGCTGGATCAAGTGGAGTTGAACCTGTCGGAGATCGGATGCAACCGTGGCTAGAGGACTGCAGCCCTGGACCGAGTTTCCTGGAAGCGGATTGGTGACCTGGCCATGTCTTGCAGACGTGCTCAGCAATGAGCGGGCCAAGAAGAAGAAGTTATCTTGCCTTTAAAGGAAATTAAACACGAATTTATCATAACAAGAGTAATCATAAAAAAATCATGAAGTGCTTTAAGGCGTGTGATGTTGTATGTGAGCAACATTTTTCTGCTTCCTTCAGTCACCGCCAGAGGGCGCTTGGTTGAGATTACGCTATTGAAATAGCACTCCATTTAAAAAATAAATACATCTTAATACTTTTTAATATAATTTATTTCTAGTAACACCGATCCTTCATTCATTCAAGTTTCGATAAGCATCGTACCTTTGCTTCACGCAGTGTGTAATTTCTCCATCCGTTCTAGCATCAACCAATAAGTTCCACGTTCTTGCTGACAAACCTCAAAACCCGGCACGTGAACCGAAAACTTAGGTGAAACAAGTTTCCACCCGTTATTCCAATCCAGCGCAAAGCTTCGCTCTGTCCCAGCTTAACCGCTCCTTGCGATAAATCATTGGTGCAGTTGGAACACCATTGGCATCGGATTAAGGCACCATGTCCGGTGGAAATGGTTGCAAAGACGGAATAGAAGCAGCAGGCATCCCTCACTAAAGCTACGGTACGACGCGTGATCCTACGATGCGTCGTGGATGTAAGTCTATAAGCATGGTTGGTGTGTGGGCATGATTCAAACGTATAAAAGCTGCACGATGGGAGCGAGTTGATAAATGGCTACACTCCCGTACACTAATACGTTTTTTTCCGAGCAGCCTTTTCCCTTTTACCGGGTACGAGTTTCTCTTGCATTTCCACCTGCATCTGGAAACAGTCTTTCGCGTGGTATCGCTTGCACATGACTGGAATGACACATATTAATTAGAAAGAAAATTCATCTACCCGTTCATCACGATCTAGCAGTAGGCGATGCGACACAGCCCGGCTTTGATAGGGGATAGATAATGAATATTTGTGGGAAGCATCATTTCTTCGTCATTAAAAACACTTCCATCAGATGAAGTGGGGTTAGACTTTGCCACCGGGAAAATGGATGATATCACACCCAGAGCAGGTAGATGTAATTTGAATAATTACGTAGAGGATACCTCACACTCTTTCACAATTGTGAGTTATTTGCAAATATATTTCAATGAGTGAGAGTGGTTCTTTGCCGGTGCTGCAAGAAAATCATACATTTCATAAAATTTAATAACCAAGAAAGGAACAGAAGTAGTGTTAAAAGCAAACATAAAGGTTAAAAACATTAAAACTCCCCTTTGGCAAACAGGTTTAATAATAATCCTGCTTTGTTTTCAAAATAGTATACTTTTAGACGTTTATGTTTCAAAACACACATTAAAATGTATTTTTACGTTATCTGAATGAATTCCATGGTTATAACAATTGTTCTTTTTTCCTCTCACGGCTTATTTCGATTCTCGGAAAGAAATATAGTATTTTTAAACTTTCTTCTCACTCTGATCCATCAATTGATTTCGCAGTTCGACGATCCATCAATTAAACTAATCTTGAATTCTTGCAGTGCACGACCAGGTTACGCTGTCGTTTTCTTAAAATTGTTCCACGTACACCAATTTTAAACACAGGCAAGCTTCACGATTTGTTACACATAAAACCGTTCTATAATTATATTCGATTTCGTTTGAATAAAATGAGCGATAGGCTGCCCGAAAATTCAATCACAATTGAAATGCTCAATGAGCGCATCGCGTACTAAAATATTCCATTCTCGAAGATTGGGCCATGCATAATTGAAAACTTTCTTTCCATGTCAGCGCTTTCCCTGCTTCACTGAACGCTGTCTCTAAATTTTAATACAAATTTAATCTCATTTCAACATAAAAGCAGTGGACACACAAATCCGCATGCTGCCAACAAGCAGCGCTATTGCATGCTACACAATGTAAAAGATCAAAATCATTGCACGAAATTCGAGTCACTTCACGTGAAGTCCACTGAAGATGGACCGAAATGTTCCGGAATTCAAATAAACTTTGAATGGGATGGAGAGAAACGCCATCCCTCCTTGGAGGCAGGACCCAACACATGGAGCGTAAGAACAATTGATGGGTCACTGAGAGAAAGAATAAAAAAACAGCCCGCAACGAAAGTAAGTGCTACACTTTTTACAACCCAACATCTTCCAGCGAATGACCCTGCCGGTGGAAACTGGCATGGAGGAAAATCGGAGAGATAAACCGCCAGCAAGACAGAGTCAAAAGCACAAAAAAGTTGAGGAAAAGAAAGCGCTGGCACAAGCTTGGATGGGAAAACGCAAAACAAAACACACAAAAACGACGAAACCTGCCCAGAAATAAAACGCTTCCTGGGCAAGCGGTTAGGATTCGCCTTAATGTTGTCATCCGTTTCATCTCACCGGGGTGGGTAAAGTTTTGGCACGGGCACTTTAGACTCGCTCGAGAAACAGGGAAAAAGCGACGGTGGATCAAAACGGTGTAGTTAATTTTCCACGAATGGAAATATTGCTCGTCAAAGCGCTCCGAGCACGCGTTCATCCTAAAAAGCGTCCCGGGCTGAAGTGTGTTCTACGATTCTACCGGTACGTACGCCGCACGGTACTGTCCTCATTCTTGCCGGGACCATTCATAGTAAGCCAGGATGATAAAGGGAAAAGGAGGAGTTGAGGGAGGAAGGAAGAGAGAGTAAAGGAATAAAGGAAAGGAAGCAAAAGTACCAAGTGCGCACTTGAATTTTCCTGCTCTATGAAGTCCGGTTTGATAAGATTTGACCCCTTATCTAGCCGAGATCTTGCTAAATCTGCTTCGGTAGGGCAAGGGGAGGAAAACAAGAGATAAAGATTCTATTCGAGGGAGGAAAATTACCCGTAACGAATGGGATGGTGCAAAAGGAGAGGGGGGCGGGAAAAAAACATAATACGATCCTCCAGCCGGGCAACCATCACGATTGATTCAAGTTCCGTTGTTGCGCCCTCATCGCGTCGCCTCTATCCATTTCGTCCTGGCTCGAGAAGCACTTCAACCAGCGGCACAACTCTTCAGCCAAGCTTTCTCATCCTTATCACATTTTTATTTGTTATCGTCGTGCACTCTTCTTGCGTTCTCTTCTTTCCTCTGGCCTGGAAAAAATGTACCAGAAGCGACCATCAAAGATCTGGCATTTTCCGTATTTTTTGTCGTAGCCTAAATTGGGTAGCTACTACGCAACGCACCACACTTTCGCCGGAAGCGAGTGGAACGCGTAGATTATTGAATGAGAAATCCTTCAATCTGCTCGAGCACCGGAACTGGCGAGCGCACTTACCACCAGTGCGGAGAAGACCCCGGTAAACTCTCTGCCGAGCGATCGGGACTTATCTATCGCATAAATCATGCGAACAATTCAAAACTATTCCACCGCTGAGGCAGAGGGTGGAGATCAAAGACGCAGGATGGGGCGAAGCTCAAGCGTCCGGAAGCGGGTCAGAAAATATGCTTCCCGTTGTTAGCGGGCAAAGCGCTGGCAGGCATCGTTACGGGTCGGGTGGATGGATATGGATGGTTGTTGAATGTTTTGGGTTTGCTTTGAATATTTCGACGGACCGGAACCCGGTTGTGCGGTAGTGCAACTGTTCACGGTATGACGCGTATCGTACGAGTTTCGTACGGTTTCGAGTTAAGGTTTTGGTTTACATTTAGTGTTTGGAACTATTTTCTGTGAGGATAGCAAAAGTATTGCACAGTTTTTGTGTGCAGCGTTTTGAATAGTGCTGTTGATGCCAAACAATAATTTCCATTATGGAGCAGTTATGCAGTAAGACTTATTTGAATGAAACTTTCTGTTTCAGTTAATAGAATATTTTGGTAAGAGTATTGCATATTTCTAGGCGTATATCTGCACCAAAAAGTAGCCCTAAAAATATGCAATGTATTGTAGTTAGTAGATTTCAAGTTGTAGCTTAATGGCCCCTAAAAGTATGCAATTTATTATAATTTTTTTTGTGAAGAAAAATAACACTAGTAATTTATTTATTCAACCTTTTGTACAACAACCATAACAAATAAATAAATATACTTGCCCCAACCAATTGAAACAGACAAATTAACCACATTTTCTGTTTATGATTTTTATTTTTATTCACATGTTAATTTTTATTAAAATTTAAACGACTGTTCAATATTTCAGCCTCCAGCATTCTTTGCTAGTACACACCGTGCGTTACATCTCTGCCGGCTAACGTTAAAACCCATTACCAGCAAAAAAAAACGCAATACCTGTTGAATGTTCACCAAACCATTATCGATTCTGCGTTCCAGCGATTGAAAACGCAGTAAAATTCGATATCGACGAAGCTTATGTGTATTTCACTTCGTTTAAGCATGTCCTGGGGCTGTATGCTTCTGATGCTATCGTATTTCACGCTCAATGTTAGCTTGAAGGATATTTATATCGAAACGCCAGCCAATGGAAAATAAAAAAATGGTCGGTTAAAAAAACATATACAAACTATAAATGAAGCAAAACATAGGTACTCTCCACTCGTGAGCATTATATTTCGGAACATATTCGCTAAATAACGATCAATTCTAAGCCATTTAAAATTATAATATTTCCTTTATTCCTTCGAATAAAAATTAAAACTATTTTATAGACCATAAAAAGCCTACACGATAGAAGTATGACCAAAAGCGTTAAGTTACTCCATTCAGCAGTAACCCATCATTTATCAGGTCACTCATTTTCTCATTGTGAGTTTTTGCTGGCATCTTTGAAAAAGCGTCTTCAGCGTTCCTCTATCGACTCCTTTTTTTAATTTGAATAGGACCGTAAAGTGTACCGACTGTAAAATAACATCTTCAAAATTTTGAAATCGTCTAAAAAAAATCGTTCCCACAGCGCAGTGCTTTCCATTGACTCCCACGTCACGGAGAATATTTTGGCTCTGCCTATGTCCCGAACTCACACTCAGTTTTTCCTGGGAAAGCTGCTGCAGCTGTTCTTGCGGCGCTCAGTGCAGCCGGATTATGCGCGCTGTTGCATCCACAATGCACTCATCAACCATCCGATGTCCCGGCAGAAGCCTTACGGTGTTACCTGGTCGTAGCGGTCGAGAGGGAGTGCGGGGCGCTGTGATGCGAACGCGGTTCATGACCTTGAACCGCTAAAGTTGCAACCTGAGCACCTTCAAGGATCGGGCACCATTTTACGCTGCTCCAGCTAACGAAACAGGCGCACGTACACGCTCACATACAGCCGGATGCGTGAGAACTCTTGGCTCGAGGTCTGGCTCAATCTGGCCCGGTGGCAGCCGCGCAAGGAGGTCGTTTCCGGGTTGCTTTCACACTCGAACGCACCACCGACCTAGGTGATGCTGTTCGTGTACGCGCTTGTGTGTTGAGGACGTTTGCTCTCTTCTGGCGGCTCGAGACATTCGGGAGGAGGGCGATTGAAGGTTAACTCGTGCCCGTTTGTCCTACTCTCGCGCCGAACGAGCCGTGGCGTGAGAAGCACCGGCAGAAGCAACACGTTTAAGAGCGCACAGCACACAGCACGGCTCTGGTAAGGTAAGAAGCAATGCAAGATTCATTTGTGTTTTCATTCATTTCAGATTCCGGGAGATGGAGATGTGAGCAGATATTAAAGCGAAGCGGCGATTGATTTGTTATCAATCTGCAAAATTATGTGCATAATTATGTAAACAATTTGAGTCCATGGGAGGGCAAAAAAGGCACAGATATAAATCATTTCGTTGCCCTGCACAAATATACAGCGCCTGGATGTATGCAAAGTGAATAGAATAATTAAAGTTAATGTGCTATTTCTGAATTTAAAAACAGCTTATGCCAGTTTATTTAACGTCTCAGTCGGATACACGTAATATAATTGAGATAAAATAGTGCATATCCAAGTATAAGTTTATATTATTGTTAAATGTAAGTTCAATATTTTTATTGAATATTTGCTTATGAATTATGCCACAAAACGCCTAATAAAATGCAATCCGCATAACACGCATTCATATTCTGCTATTTGACTAGTTATGGTAATGAAGTAGTAAAGTAAATAATACATTCATCTTCAACTTCAACTCTTTAAAACTTTAAACTCTTTAAACCCCGAAATATTCATAACGTCATATTGAAATAATTTTATTACTACTTCTATCGAAATATACGTCAAATATAATCATGAAAAAATACTATTTATATTAAATTGAAATTGCAACATAATTGTTCACAGTAAAAGCGTCAAGTTTCACCATCCTTATTCAACGTTATCACATCATCATTTGCATCAATTTCATTCTACCACTTTACGACTCAACAGCGTGATGTGTGCCATCGCCGCAGTAAAGCTCTGACGTCTGACATTCTCTGCGCGTAGCTTTTCGCGCTATATAAAAACAAACACGCTAGAAAAATCATGTTTCCTTTAATCGTCCATCCGTGACAGTGTTGTCTCCGTGTATCTCCTACCCCGGTCATGTCCCTCTACCATACATGGTAGGTTGAGCTGAGAAGGGCGGTAACTTTCAACCTGCCCGTGGGCTACCGGGGTACAGGCAGACCGTGTTTTGATTTGACCTATCGAGCAGCAGCGAAGCGCAGAAAGCTACCATCCTTGGCAAGGGGATGCTGTGACGATATGTTTATTTTTTACTGCTGCTTGTTTGAGCAAAACTCCTAGCCTTCAGCCTCTATCTACCCATGCACTGGACTCCAAACACTCCACCTTCCCGTCACATTTGCTTGCGCTATGAGTCGGGACTTTTGCCGGAAGGCACACAGTATTTAGAGCCCCACACTGCGCACAGGTGGAGTGTAATGGGAGTATCGGTAAAGGGGCACACCAGTAGACTTTCATCGTTGCCGGCAGCAATGTCCGGGTTCGAAATATCGAAAGGGACAGTTTTGCAAAGGTTAGCATGCTTTTCTTTATGTACGCACGCGATTCGGTGCTACTTTATGTAGCTTGTTTAATTGTTATCTCATCGCAAGAAGAAAACACTTCTAAACACTTGTAGCATTAACTACGATGAATTACCTTCAATAATGCTTTCAACTTGCTTCATATAGTAAAAAAAACATTACAAATAAATCTTAAAAAACCTCTTGAAGTTTCTCACACAGCATAAAATAGAAATATATTCGTAGCACAACATTTACACTAACCAAAAACAGCCATTATGGCTGCGTAGCACGTGGCACGAACAAAAATCGATCAAACGGCTGCGTCCTCCCAGGGCAAATTTGAGCAGTGAGTGAGCAGTCGCTCACCATAGTGAGGTAAGCCTACCGACAGAAGGAAACCGACCTAGCCGGCGACCCACGATGTCAGAAATTTGGGTTAGCTGAATCCGGGATTTCTCGCGCTCGAGCACGGCACGGCAGAATCGAGCAATATTTAACCGAACATTCAAACCGGCCGCTCACACGGTGCTGTGAAGCCGAATCGATGAACAAGGCAGGGTTACTAACTTACACTACTTTCTGTCTGTTCATTTAATTCTGCCCATCTTTGATCTGATAAACACTCTCATCATCATTTTTAATATGATCTCCTCTTTATATTTATAATTCCAAATTTCGTTCCATTAATTTCACAAACAATTTTCACCTACTTCTCGATGTTCAATAAAACCATCCCAACAGCCCTGCACTAAAACCCGACGCATCCCGAAGCTGTGACAGCTCGTTTGACAGTGCTCGATGAAAGAAAAGAAAACACAATCCGCAAAGTCATCACCTGTCAAGCTGGGAAAACGCAAGAATCACTCGGCAGCCGCACGCCAAACATTTCGTGGATAAATTTGGTGAATTTTCCTTCTTTTACCCAAAAAAATAACAACTTTCAGCACGATTTCCGTGATTCGGCTGCAGCTCCTCAAACGAGTAGTCCTGTTTCGTAAGCGTAAGTAGCGTATCGGTGTAAAGCATGTTTTTAGTCTACGCATCTCTATAGCATTTCTGTATATTCCTCTCCATCAGCACACAGCGCATTCGGGAAAAAATCATAAAGCAAGAGAATCGGACCAAAATGGATCAAGCCATGGACATTAACGCGTTTGAGGGTCGCATCGTCAAGATGGAGGTCGATTACAGTGCGACCTGTGACGAGAAGATTCCACTCTGCAAAGAGATGGCGAAAGATGAGAGCAAGTTCAACGAGGCGCTCGAAATTCTGCTGCAGCTCGAAAAGCAAACGCGTATCGGTGCCGACATGGTATCGAGCGCTCGCGTTCTCATCGCAATTGTGCAAATCTGTTTCGAGGCACGCAACTGGAACTATCTCAACGAGTACGTCACAATCCTGGTGAAGCGTCGCTCCCAGTCGAAGCAGGCGGTTGCCAAGATGATTCAGGAGTGCTGCACCTACGTGGACAAGACGCCGGACAAGGAAACAAAGTTGAAGCTAATCGATACGCTGCGCACGGTGACCGAGGGCAAGATTTATGTGGAGGTCGAACGTGCCCGGCTAACCAAAATGCTTGCAGACATCCGGGAGGCGGATGGGGATGTGACCGGTGCGGCCACCATCATGGAGGAGCTGCAGGTAGAAACGTACGGCACGATGGACAAGCGGGAGAAGGTGGAGCTTATCCTGGAACAGATGCGCCTTTGCCTGGCCAAGCAGGACTTTGTCCGCACGCAGATCATCGCGAAGAAGATTAACATCAAGTTCTTCAACGATGCCGAGCAGCAGGACCTGAAGCTCAAGTACTACGATCTGATGATCCGCCTGGATAAGGACTCGTCGTTCATCAAGACTTCCCGCCACTATTTGGCGGTGGTGGATTCGGAAATGATTGCACAGGAAACGGAGCGACGACAGAAGATGATGATCTACGCCGTGCTGTACTGCATTCTTTCACCGTATGACAACGAACAGGTCGATATGATGCACAATCTCTCGAAGAACAAGCTGCTGGAAGAGTTACCGGTGTACAAGTAAGTGTATTTGGCTTTGCGAGAATTACTACAATTTAATCTAACACGCCTTTAACGCTTCCCCGCAGAGAACTGTTGCGCCTGTTCATGTGCAAGGAGCTGATAAACTTTGACGCGCTCTGCACGGTGTACGGTGCCGAGCTGAACACGTTCGACATCTTCAACCAGGAGACCAGCCACGGCAAAAAGTGCTGGGCAGAGCTGAAGAACCGGCTGATCGAGCATAACGTCCGCATCATTTCCAACTACTACACGCGCATCAACCTGAAGCGTATGGCGGAGCTGTTGGACCTTAGCGAGCGGGAATGCGAAGAGTACCTTTCGCGGATGGTCAACGCCGGCACACTGAAGGTGAAAACGGACCGGCCGGCGGGCATTATCCACTTCTCGCAGAAAAAGTCCGCCTCGGAAGTACTGAACGATTGGGCGTTCGGGCTGAACGAGCTAATGAATCTGGTTAACAAAACCTGCCACCTAATCAACAAGGAGGAATGCATCAACAACGTGATGCCGATGCCGGTGGCAGCAGCCGCAACAGCAGCACCGTCATCGTCGTGAGCAAAAGACTGATGAGCATTATCTCCATGAAGAAAGCAACAACAGAGTATCGTTTTGTTCCATCGTTCGACCACTTCGGACTTCGGACAGTTTAGTAGGAGGGACGAGCGGATGAAAAGATTTACAATTTGTTTTAGAGACGCGCTTAATCAAAGCTCGCCTCGTCAAAACAGTATGAAAAATGGTAATTTGAAATAAAGCCACTGGAAAACAACTATCTCGCTGTGTGGTTTGTCCTTTTGAGAGCCACACCACGCCCGCTGATCGCCCCCGATTGATAAAAGGGCAAACAATGTGACGCAAATCCGACCGTCTTACAACCTACGTACGATGGCTCAAGAAAAACATGCTTATTGATTTCACGGCACGATAAACTTTGACCTTTATGCGGTCCGGATGGTCGTTCAGCGAAGGATACATAATCAAAACGAAACATTCCCACGGCTTGACTGCTTATCGTTGGCCGCATTTATTCGAGTGAAGCCGAAGCGGGGCTCACAAATACACATCGTTTTCAACATTATTTGCACTTAAAGGGTTTGAAGATTCCTCTGCTAAACATAATTCTAGCAATTTTTTTACGTGTCCTACGTCAGTTGAACCTTTCTCGGTTGCCATATCCTCTAGCCTATCAAGTAACTCTATTATAATATTAAATCTTACTGTGCTTTCCGCATCGCCCGATTTTGGTGCTAGCTTCGCGGAAATATCCCTTTCCAGCACCGGCTTCCCACAGTACCAAGCCCGGCACGCTAAAGAGCAGTCGATCAAAAGCGATACCGACCTTACTGCGTCCTCTTTTTCACCCGGGCACCATCCGAAGCGGCTGAAGGCGGCAAACTTTCTGTCCGGTTCCCGGTGCACACCCCACAGCGTGGACGGTAGCTCTACCTCGTAGATGTTATCGTACAGTTCCTCGAAAATGGACTCCCGTGCAGCTGCATCTGGTTTTGCTTGAAACATCTCCACTTCGTTACATTCGACGGCTGTGGGTGGCTGGTTCGCAACATCTGTCGATTCATCCTCTATTACAACAACCATAGCTGTTTGTTCCACGCAGATAATATCATTGTCCTGATTGGGCTGCTCAACAACTACCACCACTTCCCTTTGCTCCTCCGGTGGTTCGCGCGGCTGTTTTCGTCTACTTTTGGTTCCTTTTCTATCGACCGGTGGCACTGAGTCAAATATACTGGGAATGGCGTCCGGCAGGAGGACCGGTTTCGCTCGCATCAGCTTCTTCGTATGCCCACCTATCTGATACGTCCAGTCGCGCTGGATTTCTTCCGGTTTGAAGTGTTTCTCACATACCCGATCGTGTGAACGGAGGGGACGATGTGCCGGTAGTACCTGACGCCATTCTTCGAACTTTTCTGGGTCCTAAACCGAATAACAAACGACCATTTAAGAAAGAGTTGTACGGTGTTAAACGGTTTTGGGGGTTACCTTTGGTACGATGAACATTGCCCGCTTGGGATCATCCTTATGCCGCCGATCGCACCCGTAAACGTAGCAATTTCTCATCGTTTCCGATGGAGGGTGAATCACGCCTCATTTAACACTATGCTATACGATGTATCCTTTTTGTAATCGGTTGTAGAACTGGCCGAATGCCGGCCGCGAATCGTTTGTAAACAAATTTTCCCTCTTCTTCTTCTTCTACTTTTTCGAGGTTGTATCCCGGTTCGGCAACAGAGTCCAGCTTCCTGGGCCCTCTGTCACTACTCCGCAATCGTGGATGGAATTCCACTAACCTCTAGTGGTGGGGGCCGGCTACTAAGGCCATATGCCCTAATTTTCCCTCTTGCTGCTTGTTGTTGTTCTTGTTTATAGTATGCCAAATGTCAAAAGTCAATGGCCAAAGGTCGTTCGAGTGTCAATTTATTTTAAATTAGCGGTTACACAAATTAGATTTAGATTAGTTTAGCTTTGCAATAAAATAAACCCAGGTCGATGTTAATATGTTTGGTTGTATTCCATTCATTTGCTTGAAATAGTCTCACCATTAATCGAAAATACTTAAAAACGCACTTTAATTGTAGTCACTCGTGTTATTTTATCACATGGTAGCACATCAACATCTGTTAAGCAAACTATAGGACGAAAGAATACATAATGATGGATGTCCCTATGAAGATCTGCTTTGTAAAAAGATTATTGTCCAATAAATGTGAATCAGATTCATGAATTAATCCTTCAGATGAACCAATTAATTTAAATCTCAAAAAGGTTCTTGAACCTTGAGATTTTTGGAGTATTGGAATTTTAGAATCTTGATCTTCATGTATGTTGGTATTTTTTATTTCGAAGATCTTCGTTGATCTCAAGATTCATTATTCTCAGAATTCACAATGAAGATTGGATGCATTGTCAGAATGATTCTTCGAAGTCGAGTTTGAGATCAAGATACAAAAATAAAAAACCAATCGAACCTACTTATGTAAACTAATATAATTTTACTATGAATTCCTTTTATAAAGCGACATGACACTCATCGGCCCTATACCTGGATACATCTTATAAAAAAATTCTACTACTTATTTGATCTAAAAAAAATCTAACTCTAGAATCCATTATAGATGTAGCACTAATAACAATTTACGTTTTAGATTATTTTACATAAAAGAATATTAATGTATAGGTTAGTACAAAACGTATAATATCTTAACAACAATAATCAAAATATCTCGATTTTAACCGAAGTCTTCATCCTTTTTGCATATATCTTTCAACAACTTCTTATCACAGCCTGAGCCTTTTTATCAGAGAAAAAACTAACACACATGAAAAGAAAAGCCAGTTCACACCGGTAACCAGACTTTCAATGAGAGCTTTAATGCTATCGTACACACGCTCATCCCCGGCAAACGAGCTGTATATTGTCCGCCAGAGAACCGGAACATCTGATGTTTATCTACCCGTTTCCGACCTTCACTTCCGAGCTCTCACTCTGTCTCTCTCTCGCACATCCTCAGACAGACCAGTGCGGTCACCGATCGGCGCTGATAAATGACCTGGGGCAGGAATGTTCCGGCAGCACATACATTTTCCCGCCCATCCTTGGCTCACTTAATCCAGCGCCGATCGTTGTCCTCATTATTGGATAATGACACGTCGTTCGACCGTGTGCCACGCTATGCCATGCTACGGGTGCATTATTCCACCCGACAGAGACACCGTGCCCTCGGGGACACCGTTTCACCATTTTGCGGGAAGGTTCCGTTTGTTGGGCCGCAGGAAATTCTTCCAGCCTTTTTTTTTTTTGCTGTCCCTTCCCGGCCCTTTCATACAGATTCCGGATTGATCGAAGATTCGCCTGGATGGATGAATGTGCACAAAAGGGCCGAAGAAAAGCTTACGTGTTGTATGGCCTCTCGCTGTTTTGCGTTGTTGCTGATTTTATTCGTTGAAGGCTTTTCCTCTTTTCCCATGAGCAACCTCTTCCACACCACCGGAATGATCGAGGAGCCGAAGTGGAATGTAAATTTATGGCATTATTAGGGCCGGTACGGTACCGCCAGAAACGTGCCGTGCAGTGCAAAGTGTATGGAAATTTGCTTTCCATAATTTCACGGCTCACCAACATCTCCCCCCAAATCTCTTACCCCTGTCGAAGTTGGGTGCCCGTGTACAACATCCCAACACTCCCCCCATTACCGCCCCATTTCACTTCCAATCGATTGTAGTTTTAGGGACGACGAATGCCACGCTAGATTGAGTGGAGCGATAAAAGCAAGCGGGGGATGGGTTGAACGAAGGCTATCCCGAGGGTCCCGAAAATGAAGTGCAAAACAACTCAATGCCGGCCAACGGATAATCGGCCCCGCTAATCGATCGCTTCAGCCGCTATCAGCGCACTGGGAGTAAAGTTTTTCTCTCATCCCCTTATTTGGGCGAGCGTTTCAACGGTGCTGATTAGGTTATTTGATTCACTTCGTGCTTTATCTGCTTTCCCTATTTATTGTGTTTTTGTTATTCAAGGCAAGGAAAGTAAATATATACCTCTCTTGCACTCTCCCTCTCTCTCTCTCTCTCCCTTCCTCTATCCCAGGATGATAGCAAATTACCATTGCGGTGTTGATCCAATTACCCTTGTGTTTGAAGCGATGTGGAAATCGATAGGTACAGCATTGAACTTTATCGTGCCGAGTTGGGCCAAACGCTTGGTCATGGCAAGAAACCTGGCAAATGATATGCCCGGCAAATTAGCGCCATTTTTAATCTGGGTTAGTGGGATAGCTGGTGGCTGCTTCTTTCGTATGTGTTATGCTCTCAGCTTGATGTTAGAATTTATATGCGGTAACGCCATTTTATAACTCCTACATGTGTACTGTTATGACACGGACAGCTTGTGTGAATAAAGGTCATTCTTTGCTTCGAATTATCGGCCATAGTCTTGTAACTCTGCAGTTGCGAACGTAGTTTTGTATGACACAATCTTTTTCTTTATCATAATAAAAAATACTCATCCTCTAGCGTCCTCTAGGCGACACAGAAAGTACACAAACGCTGTTCAGTCCTTAACCATACTTTTACTTTACAATACAATTGCAAAGAAGTTAAACAGCTCGAGGAGGCTCGCAAGACAAACCATCTTCTCTTCCACCCAATTCCGACGCTTGCTTCCAAGAGCATCCCCCTGAGCAGCAGCAAAACAAAGACAAGCTGTTAAATATGTTTGTTGTTTGGTGGCTGCTTACGTGGCAGCTTTTACTTGCAGCAAACAAAATAAGCAACTTTACCTCTTCGCAGAATTTTCCCTGCTTCTTATCGTCCCACTACTCTCTGGCCAAGCTTTTGTGTAATTACAGTAATTAAACTCCTCGTGGCTGGTGAACGTAAACGGGCTTAATAATAACGCACACCCGTGCGCACGGATAAACCCCCATGGCAGCATGTGTGTCTCGTGGTCGGTGTCGAGCTCTTAAAGCCGATATGCTTCAAGCGAATGCCCACAGCTGCCGATAGTAGTGAGCGGTCTTAACCTTTTTCCCTTCACCGTTTCAAGGTTGAGTGCGTTTCGTGACGATTTCGATAATGGTCACACACGATCCCACCTTACAGGTTACAGGACACGCGCTTCCCACATCGAGCTTTAGTGTGTTTTTCCTTCCTTCCTCCACACATAGAGCCACAATGAGTCTACTGGTTTTTTGCGGCTTGTCGCTATGTAGCACCATCACCTACAGCTTGGCGAAGTTTCAGGGGACCGTGACCGACTTCCCAAAACTGCCATCGGCGAGACGAGAAAGTTGTGGTGCGGTACTGTGTTGTCGCGTACGACGACGAGATACGATTACTAGACAAAACGCGTGCCTGTATGAATAGGAGCGGTTTCGTCTCAAGTGGCTTTTCGATAAACAGCTTTCGGAAGGGTGGGCGGTTGGCCTGATGGAGGCGCCTGGCCTTTTGTACGCAGCCGTTTCTGCGTTCGCGAACAAGCGAATAGCTTGGGTGCGGAGCAGAGGTAAAGCGGTTATTAAATTTGCTACTCGTAAACCGAATGCAAATATGTTTTCTTATGAATAATTTAATCAATGTTTTTACCTTCATTAAATTATTACCCATTTGATAAATGAGCCACTAACGCGGGATTGGTTACAATTCTCTTGTTTTTTTTTTTTTATTTGCTTTACAGTAATCAGAAAAGTCCTTCCTGCCTTTTTCGAATAATTTTAGAAGCTTCTTACATGTAGCAAACGAACAATCTGCTAATACACTAATTAAAAACCAGTCTCATGTCATTTAATACTAATTTAACTTCATGAAACCGGGGCTCCCTTTTTGATTCATCGTCTAACCATAAGTGACGCAAATCAGAAAATTAATCCTTAATTAGATCCGCTACTTTAAGTAGGGTTTAAAAATATTCGAGCCCAATGTGGAGCAGAGCAATGTATAAATAAACGAGCGAGTGTTCTATACCACTGCGCTAATCACCTTCAAATGATGTTGCTTTGTAATAAACCTTCTTTATCTTGCGGTAAGCTCTCCTTCAAAAAAGTGTCGTACCCGTTGGGTAATTTTTCGTTAGCATTTTGATATTTTGTTTTTAAGTTCTATTAATTAATGGCATCTTTATCATCAAACACACAATATATTGTGGTTAAAATATTTCTTTTGCTTATGGTTTATTTACCTTAAAATATGAAGCACTTTTAGATAATCCTTTACGGATGATTCCATCTTATTGTTCTATATTTTTATAATTTATTTTATTGTTTGTACCAACTATTTTCCCCAAATGTATCAAATATATCTAGCTTATTGTTTTTTGCAAATTTTATTCATTTAATTTATGCTTATAACGACTTTAAACCTTGTCGCTGCATCACCCCCTTTTTGACCCTAAATAATATTTGAGTTAAAACTATAAAAATATCGTTGGCCACAGATTCGATAAGTACTTCAGATGGCAGACTGGTAATCACATTACACCAACATCAAATCTCGCATCCTTCCTGCCGAGCTAAAAAAGCATGCCCTCGGGGGGAGAAAACGGTCGAGCAAACGCGCCGAACATTCGTTCGCTACTGACGGGCGCAAGATTCGCGAAAGATTGATTGACAGATTATATATTTTCGTTGCTCTGATTGCAGGATCAATATTATTTCATCATTTATGAATCAAAACCCCACACACACCCGCAACGTATCGTGACGCAAGTCAGCAGGCAAAAAAATCCGCACCCGGCGGGCCCGCAAAATTAATCAGCGCAAGCAAAACCACCAAAAGTAATCTCCGAAACACTTACCTGCTCTTGCTGCTCCTGGCCCGTTGGTGCGGGATGGTGGCGGCCGCTTCGTACGCTGCAGTGGATCGCGTCCGTCCCGCCGGTCACGTGTACCCAGCCGCCGGTTTCGTCGTCCGTGTCCGCGCCGGTTCCGCGCCGATTGTTTACGCTCCACAGCAGGCAGGTCGCGTGGGGAAACATTTCCACTAATTCGATTACGAAATTCGATTGCGGCCCCCAAAATTGCTTGCGTTTCAGTCACGGTAGCTCACAAACACACACACAGGCACACACGTACGCGGGAATATAAAATTTGCCAAAAAAGCTCCCAACCTACGACACACAATTTCCGTTGGCCTATATTTTTTCTATTCAGTTTGATTTTTTGTTTTGTTCTCGCTATGTATTTATAGTTCCGTTCCCGAATCCGTTCGGAACAAGCACACGGCGCTTGCTGAGCAAGCGGGACAAAGCACACTTGGATGGTGGATTGCGGGGAAAAATGATTTTCCGTGCTATGGTCACATTTTTATCACACTTTTCACAAACAAATAAGATATGCGATACAGTCGATGATTGAACCGTACGCTACGCGGTTAAAGAACTTTCTTTTTCATCTATTTTAAACGTATTTGCACTCACGACTCACGGTCGTAACAATACACTTTTATTGCACTTTTATTGCACCAATTGTAAAGGATATGCACACGGAGTCCATCCACATAAAGCGTGTTCACGGTTCACTGATGCAATGCAGAAGCGTAGCAAAAGGAAAGGGTCACAAAACGAACACCCTTGCTGTCTCACGTGGCCTTGTGTGTGGTCGGAAAATTTGGCACTTGCATCCGTGGTATGCGCTGCCCCGCTGTATGTATGCATCCCATACAACTAGGACGGCTGAAGTGTGTGCCACCCACGCTATCACTGTCTGTTGCAAAGCTTTCTTTGCCCTTTCTTTGCCACGAATTCACAAAGCATGCCGCCGGCGGAATGGTGCTGGAGGTGCTGGCAAAATGGGAAATAACGTGAGCCGGAAGACAAGATAACAACAATTTGTGCCGCGCGCGCTTGTAGGATAACGAGCACCCTCAAGGGAGAGAAAAGGGGAACAAGGGCGCATTGGCGCAATGGCGCTGGTTGCTCTGCTGGCGGTATTCACTAGCTCACAAGACACCACTTGACGGCGGGTGCTCCATTCAGCCCTTTGCTTCACCACATTCAAGAACGTGAGAACGCTTCGCCTACTACGCTATTCGGAAAATGTTTCCAGCTCTCGCATGGACCGCTACAGCTCTCGAAGACTGTCTTTTGCTAGTGCTGCTGCTGCTGCTGCTCCTGCTGGCTTCAGTGCTCTACTGACACTGTTTTGATGGCTGTTGCTCCACACAGCGCGCCGGGGGACCCTTTTTCTCGCCATCGCCGTGATAAAGTCCCTGTACGAACCACAAACAAGCTCTTTTCCCTCTATATGCTTACCGGTATCTATGTGTGAGTCTGTGGAAGTATGTGTCGTTCAGCACTTTAGCAGATTGTTTACATACGCGTGTTTCCGCACTCACACAACCACACGCTCAGGACGAAAGAGCGCCATCCACACACAACGTGTTGACAGTACCTACGCAATTTTCCCACGAACAAGCTTTTCCAACGCGGGATTTCGCTCTCGATTTTCTCCTCTTGCGAGAGACTTGTAGGCGTGATCGTGTACAAACACAATCGGGGTGGTTCTACAGAACATTTAGAGAAGGTTTTTTTAAAATGTTTATACAAGTTGCGTTACCATGAAAGGATAATTTTAGGACCTCTATATATTGACCATAAAGTTATAGCTATACATATGTTTCTTTAATTCAAAAAGTGGCGAAATGATCATTTTTATTCTATTTATAGTTTAAGATTCATATGAATTTCATTTTGGTTTATGATTTCCATTGCTCCAAAACAGACAATTTGAATGAAAACAATAAGTACGAGCAGACACACGAGCTGCAGAACTCAACTCTACCCGTTAAACAAAACTGACAAGTAAACAACAATTTTGACGCCACTGAAAAACGGGTGTGTATGTGTGTGAAAAAAGCGTGGTAAGCAAAAGTGCACGCCGAAAATCGGTGCAAAAAGTCTGCAATTACACTTTAAAAACAAATCAAAAATTGCTGTAAACAATAATAATTTATCAATAAACATTTACTCTAAGCCGTCGCAATGCAATTTGCATGTTGCGGTGCGTAGCGGCTGTTTGGTAACGATTTAAAGTTTCGCTACAGCACAACCACCGGAGGGGTAAGGAAGGGTGTGCCAAAAAGAAGGCATTTGTTGTGTACATGTGAACCCGCCTCCGGCTGACACACCGCGAATATGGCTGCAAACTATCCGGCAAACACGGGCTCGCAGCCCGGAACGCCCCAATCACTTGATCCAACGCAGATGGGTCACTTTCGCAGTTTTGTGACGATGCTTGGCGATGCTAGCTCGAAGGATGAGTTTAAGCTGAAGGCGGCCCAGGAGTTGAGCGAAAACTTTGAGCTCATTACTCAGTCCAGTGGCTATCAGAACTTCCTGGAGCTGGCAATGCGTGTGTTCCTGAAGGTGCTCCAGGACGGGGAAGCGATGTTTATTTCCGAGCTAAATATGCAGCAAGTAAGAAAGACGGGTAACCTCACTTACTTGAAACGTATTTGAATGTCCCTATTGTCCTTCTGTTTTAGGTACGAAAACTTATTCTGGAAATGATTCATCGTTTACCGCAAAGTGAGTTAGTGCGGCCGTTCGTGAAGCCGATCATCATTCTCACGATCAAACTGCTGCAGACAGAGAACGAAGAAAACGTGCTTGTGTGCTTACGCATCATCGTTGACATTCACAAACAGTACCGACCGCCGTACCACACAGAAATTCAGGATTTTCTAGCATACCTGAAGAAAATCTACACCGATCTGCCGAAGCACATGGGCGTAATGTTTGAACCGCGGCCGGCGATCAAGGTGAAGGATTTGAAGGAGCTAAATTTCGACACGTTGCTACCAGACATTTTCACCATGACAAACATCCAGCTGGAGAAGAAAACGGCCGATGGGAAAACAACCACCGCTTCGGTAAGGAGATCAATCGAAGAATCCTTCTCTTACTGTATTGCTGACACCATTTCTATTCTCCCACATTGCAGTACAATCTCATTCCGAAAGGCATCAATTCGCTGAAGGTTCTACAGGAACTGCCGATCATTGTGGTTTTGCTGTACCAAATCTACAAAACTAATCTTCACCAGGAAGTGGCCGATTTCATCCCACTAGTGATGAGTACAATAAGTTTGCAACCATCCCTAGCGCACAAGTGAGTATTGAGCTATTTTCCCTTGCTTTATTCGAAATTAACTCATAATTCTCTTCATGTTTCAGAAACTCTCCCGGGTTTAACAAAGAAACGTACGTGGATTTCATGGGGGCGCAAATAAAGACGCTAACCTTTTCCGCTTACATTCTGCGGTTGTTCCCGGACGCGGTTCATACGCATGCCTCGACGATGGTAAAAGGCATGATAAATCTACTGGAAAGTTGCCCCAAGGAGGTGGCCAGTTTGCGCAAGGAGTTGCTCGTCGCCTCACGTCACATCCTGCAGACGGAATTCCGAAATCGTATGTACATCCATGGTAGATGATTTCTTTCGTTTGTATTAACATCTTTTCTACTTTTTTTACTGCAGATTTTGTACCGATGATCGAAAAGCTGTTTGATGACGATGTGTTGCTGGGAAAGGGCTGGACAACGCACGAGAATTTGCGTCCACTCGCTTACTCAACGCTTGCCGATCTGGTGCACCACATTCGGCAGCAGTTGAGCCTGCAGGCATTGTCGAAAGCGGTCCATTTGTTTGCCAAAAACATACACGACGAATCGCTGCCGCCGAGCATCCAAACGATGTCCTGCAAGTTGCTGCTCAATTTGGTCGAGTGCATTCGGTTGAAAAGTGAGGTGGAACCGGTAGTTGCGCGCGATCTACTCATCACAATGCTGCGCATTTTCACGATCAAGTTTCAAACCATCTCGAAGGTGCAACTTCCCCAGTTGATGGCAAAGTGGTGCGTTGTTTTTACCAGATTTCGCGATATTCATTTAATAATTATGAATAATTTCGTTCTCCCTTTCACAGGAAAGCAAAGCCAACAGAGGTGGGTGGTGCGGCTGTCCCTGGTGACAATTCGGCACGCGACCTGTTAAGCGGCCCAGCGGACGGTAGCGATGGATCCGCACAGAAAGCGACCAGCATTGGATTGCCGGCTCCAAGCACGTTGAACGTTTCGGAGTACCGAAGCCTTATTAAAACGCTCGTGTGCGGTGTAAAGGCAGTTACGTGGAATTGTCCCCCGCCAAGAACGGTCAATTCGAACGAACATCAGGGGCCGACAAAAATATTCAACCCGAGCGAAATACTCATCTTCATCGATCTGTTCCACTGGGCTCTGGAAGCGTTAGACATCTATACGATCAACGTTCCGGCGACCGGTCCACAGTCCATCCCGGTGCAGAAACAAACAATGCAGATGCCTCGCACGAAAGAGGAAAAAGAGGTGTTGGAGCACTTCAGCGGTGTTGTAAGTGTTGTAAATATATCGTTTATTCACCTGCAACTACGATACTGACAACTTCTTCTCCCTCTCGTTGCAGTTCCTCACGATGGATCCGCAAAACTTTCAGGAAATTTTCACCGCCACTATCGACTTTATGGTGGATCGGCTGTACAAAAACACCACGCTACAGGTGATAGCAAACTCGTTCCTTGCAAACCCGAAAACATCCCCTCTCTTTGCCACCGTACTGGTGGAGTATCTGCTCGAGCGCATGGACGAAATGGGTTCCAACATCGAACGCTCCAACTTGTACCTCCGGCTTTTTAAGCTAGTCTTCGGAAGCGTCAGTCTGTTTGCGGCAGAGAACGAGCACATGCTGCGGCCCCATCTGCACAACATCGTCAACCGTTCGATGGAGCTTGCCATGACGGCAAAGGAACCGTACAACTATTTCTTGCTGCTGCGCGCCCTGTTCCGTTCCATTGGTGGTGGCTCGCACGATTTGCTCTACCAAGAGTTTCTGCCACTGCTGCCGAACCTGCTGGAGGGCCTGAATCGACTACAAAGCGGATTCCACAAGCAGCATATGAAGGATTTGTTTGTAGAGCTTTGTCTCACTGTACCGGTGCGGCTGTCCTCACTGCTGCCCTACCTGCCAATGCTGATGGACCCGCTTGTGTCGGCACTAAATGGATCACACACTCTGATAAGCCAGGTAAGGTTAAAATCTTCGTTAAATGCACGAAATCATATTCGTCGTTCATAACCGCGTTTCCCATCTTGCAGGGATTGAGAACGTTGGAGCTGTGTGTCGATAATTTACAGCCAGACTTCCTGTACGATCACATCCAGCCCGTCCGGGCCGATTTGATGCAGGCATTGTGGCGAACGCTGCGAAATCAGGATAGTGCAGCTATCGTTGCATTCCGCGTACTTGGCAAGTTTGGTGGTGGAAATCGAAAGATGATGATCGAACCACAAAAGCTCAAGTATCAGGAAAACGACCAATCACTACCGGCAGTGGTTGCCTACTTCCAGGACCATCGAAATCCAATCAATTTCGCTGTGGATAAGGTTATCGAAACCGCATTCAATGCTCTAAAGTGCAGCACTACCGATCCATTCTACTGGCGCCAGAGTTGGGAGGTGATCCGTTGCTATCTGGCCGCCTCAATCACGCTGGACGATGATAAGCACACGCTCCAGAAGCTGTTCATGCATCCCAGCTTTACCGAGAACAACATCCAGTGCTCAGCGAATGTTGCAAACTACATCGCTCCGGATAAGCGGGCCCGGCTGACCCATCAAACGGCTCTCACCGGAATGTTTGTTGCAGCCGCTACGAAGGAACTACGTGGTTCCGTACTTCCCACGATGGTTGCCGTTGTGCGACACTATACGATGGTGGCCATTGCCCAGCAAGCTGGCCCCTTCCCGTTGCTCAAACACTTCCAGTGGTACAACGTTGGAATGGATCCTCTCGTACTGATCGATGCCCTGGCGGAAATAATGGGACACGAGGAAAAGGAACTCTGCAAACCGGGCAATCTCGCGATGGTGCTCATCCTGGAGACGGCTACCAACATTATGGGATCGAAAGAGCGTGCCTGCCGACTGCCACTCATGAACTATCTCGGTGAAAAGATGGCAGCGCTCTGTTACGAGCGACCCTGGTACTCAAAGATGGGTGGCTGCATTGCACTTAAATTCATGTACCAGAACATGGCAATGCGCTGGCTGTATCAGCATACGTTCGTCTTTCTGAAAGCGTTTATGTTTATCATCATGGATCTTACCGGGGAGGTTTCGAGCGGTGCGATCGATATGGCGCGTACGTTCCTGGAGAAAATGTTGCGCATCTGCATGACGCCGCTGGAGAAGGACTGCAAGAACGAGGAATTGCTTGCAACGCAGAAGAAGGCAATGCACGATGTCATCCATGAGCTGGTTCGGCAGGTAACGAGCCCCCACACACTCGTCCGTGAAACGGTAAGGAAAATTGCGTTGGTTGAGGGTCGATGGGCCATCAAAATCCCATCTAACACTGCTTGAATTACCTTTCAGGCCATGTCATCGTTACGATTGATAGCAGAATTGCAAGAGAAAACTGTTACGGAGGTTATGGATCCGCACAGGGAGGTGTTGGTAGACATGATACCGCCCAAGAAGCACTTGTTGCGCCACCAGCCGGCTAGTGCCCAAATTGGGTTGATGGATGGCAACACCTTCTGTACCACTCTAGAACCACGGCTATTTACTATCGGTAGGTTGAAGCTTTGCATTAGCACATAAAGTCACTAATGTATCATAATCTCTCGTACTCAGATCTCAGCGTGTTGACGCACAAAGTATTTTACCACGAAGTATTGACCCTTTCGGACGCCGAGGATGCTACGCTCAACAAGCTGGAGTGCTACAAGACGGTGACAAATTTGGTACCGTTGCGAAAGAGCGCCCTTAACGCACTGGCCGCTTGCCACTACATTCCGAACGGATGTCGGGAGAAGATATTCTCCATTCTGTTCAAAGGTTTGGAGAAAAACAATGCCGAACTACAGGAAGCTGCATTTCTGTGCATGAAAAACTTCCTGCAGGGCTGTAGTGTCACGAAGGAAACGGTAGGCTTTCTAAAACACAACCGTTTTATTGCATAGCTTCCTAATAATTTCCTTCTTTTCGTGTGTCTCCTCAGATCCACGCGGTCATACGTCCACTGCTGCTAATGCTCGGCGATTATCGCAATCTCACCCTTAGCGGAACGCGCCGTCTATCCTACCTGACGCAACTTTTCCCGGCCATGTTTAATGAGAAGCTGTGCGATTCGCTGTTGCAGATACTGCGTAAAATGCTGGAAAATACGATCGCCAACAATAAGGGCAACTTTTTGGCCACCTCCAAGACGAGCGAGATGGAGAAGAAGATCATCACCATACTGGGCATCTTCCAGCAGATTCCGGCTGCGTCGCCCAAGTTCATCGAAAGCTTGTGTAAGCTGATACTTCAGGCAGAGAAGAGTTTGATGGTGAGTTGTCGTACCAGCGTAACAAGCACATACACCACATAACCAATATCTTATTTTTGTTGAAGATTGAACCATCTTCACCTTATCGGCCGGCACTGGTAAAATTCCTGCTGCGTTACCCGAAGGAAACGATCGACCTGCTACTGACCGATATCGTAATGAAGGACGCTCAGTGGAACCGTTTTACAATATTCCTGCTGCGCCACAAGGACGGTGGACCATTCCGCAATGCGGCACAGTTGAAGGGTTCCCGATTGACTCAGCTCATTCTTCTCAACTCGGAATCGTCGACCGTGCCCAAACCGTTCGAGGAGCGGTATGAAACACAGCACCAGGCGGTACTCATTATCCACACGCTCGTCGAGTTCGATGGACCATGGATTACGAGTCAAGTAGAAATTATTACAGCCCTAAAGAGCATATGGAAAAACGATCTGTACAAGGTAAGCTTGATGCCAAAAATGTTACGTGAAATTCTTTTTCACTCATCTTCTTTTCCTCCCCTTAGACATGCCAAGTGGCGGTGGTGTGTGATCTGTGGCACCTGATCGCAAAGATCCTCATCGAATACTTTTCATACAACACGAACGAGATTCTGCTGCTGTTCCAGCTGCTCCGTGCGCTTTGTCTTCGCTTTGTGCCCGACTTTCAGTTTATGCGCGACTTCCTCCAGAACACAGTCTGCCAGAGCTATACGGTAGAGTGGAAGCGGAAGGCATTCTTCCAATTCGTCGAAGTGTTCCCCAGTCCGGAACTGGCGCAAGATCTGAAGGCAAAGATTCTTATGATGATCATCATTCCCAGCTTTGCGTTGAGTTTTGAGAAGGGCGAGGGAAACAAACTGGTCGGTGCACCACCTGCTCCGTACCAGGAGGATGACAGTAACGTGGTGTCGGTGTTCATCAACAAAGTGATCGATCCGGACAAACCGTTCGCTAATGAGGATTGTGTGCGGATTGCACTGCTACAGTTTGCCAGTTTGCTCGTGGAAAAGGCATCACCTCACATACACGACGGGGATGCAAATAATAAGCGCGAAGGGAACAAGCTGCGCCGATTGATGACTTTCGCCTGGCCCTGTCTTTTGCCGAGGAATTGTGTCGACCCTTCGGCACGCTATCATGGACATTTGTTGCTAAGTCACATCATCGCTCGGCTTGCAATTCATAAGCGCATCGTTCTTCAAGGTAAGATAGGTTTCATAATATGTTAAAATATGTACATTTAATATTGGTAAAAGGTAATTAGGGTTTTTTAGAAGATTTTTCTTTCATAAGACCATAACTCTATTGAACATAATAGAATGATGAAAATTGTAATTTTATTATAAATGTCTTCATGTTCTCTAACATATATTCCCTTCTTTTCAGTGTTTCACTCTCTGCTAAAGGCTCACGCCGTTGAAGCACGGCGCGTGGTGCAGCAGGCTCTCGAGGTGTTGACCCCTGCTATGCCGTTGCGCATGGAAGACGGTAACACGATGCTTACACACTGGACCAAAAAGATCATCGTCGAGGAGGGCCACTCAATGCAGCAGCTCTTCCACATTCTGCAGCTGATCGTGCGCCACTACAAAGTGTACTATCCGGTCCGCCACCAGCTCGTGCAGCAGATGATCAACTCAATGCAGCGGCTTGGCAATGTCGGCAATAGCTCAACCGAGTACCGGAAACTAACGATCGATCTGGCGGAAGTGGTCATCAAGTGGGAGATGCAGCGTGTCCAGGACGAAACGAATGAAGCTGCAGCAGCGGCAGGCGAAGGCGGAACTGGTGTTCCGGGTGCGGACGAATCAATGGAAATGGGCGGAAACAGTGGAGCGGACGGAACGGACTGCCCCGATGGTCCGAGCAAACTGCAGGCAAGCGGTGCTGTCAAGCGCACTGCTTCCGGTATCGATGACGATGGAGGAGCGGGTAGCTTCAAGAAGAAACAAGCCGTAGGTGAAACAGACCCACAACCATCGTCCAGCGCGGCCTCAGGATCGACTAGCAAAACGGCGGACGGTGCTCATCGTTCGATCGATCGTGCCCAGCTGGATACGGTTTTAAACTTCCTTTTCCGTATGGCTTGCCAAATCAACGATGCAACGCCTGGAACGCACGGTATCGTCACACCCGGGGACAATCTTTCTCGCCGCTGCGTAAATCTTCTCAGGCTTGCCATTAAACCCGACACACCCATCGACCTAAAGCTTGTGTGGCTGGACAAGGTGCTGCAGAATGTCGATGCACAACCGGCAAACATCGGAAACATCTGCACGGCGCTGGAATTGCTTACCTTCTTGCTAACTGTGCTTAAGAAGGACCAGATTCTTAACATTTTGCGACCGCTGCAGCGTGGCCTATCGGCTTGCGTTACGTGCTCGAATACACGCGTCATTAAGCTAATGCACGGATTGCTTTCCCGACTGATGGCGATCTTCCCCACGGATCCGCATCACAAGTGTGACGAGCTGGAAATACTGTACACCACGATTTCGCGCATGATCTACGACGGGCTAGCTACGTACGAAAAATCGTCCCAAGCAAACCCTTCCTCGCTGTTCGGTACGCTCATGACGTTAAAAGCGGCTTGCTCCAACAATCCCGGTTACATCGATCGACTCATTTCACCCTTCATGCGCCTGCTAAACCGTCTGACAAAGGAACATCTGACGGGTTTCGGTGGAGCGCTCGGACTTGGAGGTGCTGGCGGTCCCGGCGGTATCGGTGGAGCGGGTGGCGCCGGTGTCCCGGGCGGTGTCGGTGCAGGCGGATTAGGTGCGGGCGCATCGCTGAGTGATGTAGCCAACACAAGCTCGATCGCACTGGAACTGCTGGTAGTGTCACTCGATCTAGTCAAGAATCGTGTCGTGGTAATGAGCGTCGAAATGCGCAAAATGTTTATCGGTGCCATACTGGTCGGGCTGATCGAGAAGAGCAACGACTCGAAGGTGATCAAGGCGATCGTTAAGATCATTGAAGAGTGGATGAAAAACAACAAAAACGCACCGGTCACGGTGCAGCAGGCGCCAACACTGCGCGAGAAAGCGATTCTGCTGGTGAAGCTGATGCAGTACGTTGAAAAGCGATTTTCTGACGATCTGGAGCTGAACGGGCAGTTCCTCGAGCTGGTGAACTACATCTACCGCGACGAGGTACTGAAGTCGACCGAGCTCACGTCGAAGCTGGAGGCAGCATTTGTGGCAGGTTTGCGGTGTCCAGTGCCACGCATCCGTGCAAAGTTCTTCGAAGTGTTTGATGGTTCCATGAGGCGTCGTCTGCATGATCGATTGCTGTACATAATCTGCTCGCACTCGTGGGACTCGATCGGTCAACACTACTGGATCAAGCAGTGCATCGAGCTGTTGATACTGACCGCCAATACGACCACACAGATACAGAACAGCGTGGAAAATCATCTGCTTCCGAGCATATCATCGGTAAGTGCAAAATATCTTTTATTATATAAGCATTTTCATATACCTTTCCAATACGAACGGGGTTTTTTTTCATAATCACTGGTTGTTTTAGACAACTGACGCACATTTGATATTCATCACAAAAAAAAACAATCAAAGCTAATCACATAACGTCCATTGCAGGTGATTAATCTGGCTGATGCGGAAGAGCGCAAAAACTTTGTCATTTACACAACGATCCACAACGATACGACCGATTCGTTCGATCCGATCGAGGACAAGGAGGACGCCTTCGATATGGACATGAGCGTGGATTCCAACATTTCCCGGCACGAGGAAAGCGAACGGCCAGTAGCGAACAGACACGCAGCGCTCGCAAAACTGATCAGTCGTCAGGCTGAGTTTATGGAAGCGAATCGTAAGGTACGCACGGAACAGCTACTCGTCGCTACGGCCCAACTCTGCCACATGGATACGCAGCTGGCCGAGAAGGTGTGGCTCGATATGTTCCCAAAGCTGTGGGAAATATTGGACCCGATACAGCAGCAATCGCTCGACCGTGAAATCATTCCCTTCCTTGCGTCCGGTGCTCACATTATCCAGCGCGACTGTAGCCCGAGCGCGATCCACACGTTCGTGGAAGCGCTGGCCCAGTGCCAACCACCGGTCTACATGCCACCGAGCTTGATGGGCTATCTGGGCCGTGCACACAACCTGTGGCATCGGATGACACTGATGCTGGAATCGTTGGCAGACGATTGGGCGAATGTGAAGGATTTGCTGCCCGATTGCGTCGATCAGGACGATCTGGGTATGCGGGATTGTTCGATCGTGCGCGAACCACTGTCGCAAATGTATTCCGCTCTGCATGAGGAAGATTTGTGGGCCGGACTGTGGCAAAAGTACGCCAAGTATGCGGAAACGAGTCGCGCTATTGCACACGAGCAGATGGGATACTTTGAGGAGGCGCAGAGCATCTACGACGCGGCAATGATGCGCTTCAAACAGGATCTTAGCAATGGACAAACGCCTACGGATATGAACAGCGAGATGCTGCTGTGGGAGAATCACTGGATACGGTGCGCGAAAGAACTGAACCAGTGGGACATACTGATGGACTACGGCCAGCTGTACAGGGACAAGAACACGTACCTCATTATGGACAGTGCGTGGCGCGTGCCGGATTGGAATCTGATGAAGCAAGCACTGCTCAAGGTGGAACAATCCTGTCCAAAGCAGGTCGGTTACAAGATCAATCTGTACCGCGGCTATCTAGCGATCCTGAACCAGGAAGATCCACAGCATGCAGGTAGTGCCGTATCGGTGGAGCGTTACGTCGAAATGGCCTCCGCCTACTGTATGCGGGAATGGCGTCGACTTCCACCGATCGTGTCACACATCCATCTGCCAATTCTGCAATCCTCACAGCAGATAATGGAACTGCAAGAGGCCAGTCAAATCCACCAGGGATTGCTGCAGAACCGTACAACCTCCCTGCACGACATGAAAGCGATCGTGAAGACGTGGCGCAACCGGTTGCCCGTGATTGCAGACGATCTGTCACACTGGAGCGATATCTTCACCTGGCGTCAGCACCACTATCAGATCATCACGTCACATCTCGAGCAGAACAACGAACCGAACGCCCAGTGCATGCTGGGCGCACATGCATCCGCCCAGACGATCATTCACTTTGGTAAGATTGCGCGCAAGCAAAATCTAACCGGTGTGTGTCAGGATTCGCTGTCTCGCATTTACACCATCCCTTCCGTGCCGGTGGTCGATTGTTTCCAGGTGCGTGCCGTGCATCCTTATGTGCCGCAGTACGATTTTATTTTAACTACTGTCCGCTTTTTTGTTACAGAAAATAAGGCAGCAGGTAAAGTGCTGTTTGCAGATGGCTTCCGTCACAAGCCGGACCGAGCTTGCGGAAGCGCTGGAAGTGATCGAACCGACCAATCTGGAGTACTTTACGAAGGAGATGACGGCAGAGTTTTACGCGCTCAAGGGATTGCTGCTGGCCCAGACCGGCCGCTCCGAGGAGGCGAACAAAGCGTTCAGTGCGGCAACGCAGCTCCACGAAACGCTCATCAAAGCGTGGGCCTACTGGGGTGACTATCTGGAGCACATCTTCACGCGGGACTATCGGCAGATCCAACTCGGTGTGTCGGCAATAACGTGCTTCCTGCACGCCTGCCGCAGCCAGATCGAGAGCAAATCACGCAAATACCTTGCCAAGGTGCTCTGGTTGCTGTCGTACGACGATGAAAAGTCGTCCCTGCTGGACGCGTTGGACAAGTACGCGGTAGGCGTTCCACCGGGCCAGTGGGTACCGTGGATTCCTCAGCTGCTGTGCAGTTTGGTGCAGTACGAGGGTAACGTGATTATGAATCTGCTCAGCCAAGTTGGTCGCATGTTCCCGCAAGCGGTTTACTTCCCGATACGCACACTGTATCTTACGCTCAAGATTGAACAGCGCGAACGGTACAAGAGCTTGGAGCAACAGCAAGCAGCTTCGATCGTGCAGAAAAAAGAAGGTTCGGTAACGCCCGGTCTGGGGAACGCAACGCCCGGCAGTACTACTGGCTCTTCGACGACAGCCTCCTCGGATGTAACGTCAACCTCCACACCAGGAATGCCGTCAGCGGGAGCAGCAACGACGCCAGGAACAGCAACTGCTGGAGGAGCTAGCGCTACAACACCAGGTGCTGCTCAACAAGGCGGTCCAGCTGGTGGAGCTGCCACAACGACCCCCATTAGAGCCACACCACCAATGTGGCGCTGTTCGAAGATTATGCACCTTCAGCGCGATATTCACCCGACCGTGCTTAGCTCCCTCGAAGGCATCATCGATCAGATGGTGTGGTTCCGGGAGAACTGGTACGAAGAGGTACTGCGCCAACTACGCCAAGGTCTGACCAAGTGTTACGCGATCGCATTCGATAACCGTGGTGCGGTGAATGAGGCAACGATCACACAGCACACGCTCAACTTCATCAAGAAGCTGGTATCCACGTTTGGCATCGGAATTGGTAAGGCAAACCCCACCCCGGGGAGTGTAGTTCCACCTAAATACTAAATACAAATTTCCGCGTTTCCATTTGTAGAAAACATTTCAAGCTCCGTCTCGGCAACGTTCGTGTCGGCCGCGTCCGAATCGTTGGCCCGACGTGCCCAGGCAACGGTGCAGGATCCAGTGTTCCAAAAGATGAAGGGCCAGTTTACGAGCGATTTTGACTTCTCGCAACCGGGTGCCATCAAGCTGCACAATCTGATTATGAAGCTTAAAATATGGATTAAAATACTCGAGGCCAAAACGAAACAACTTCCCAAGTGAGTTTTTTTTTAATCTGTCTTCATGCATTCCCTTTTTACTAAAGGCTTTTCCATCGTTCCGTTCTTCCAGATCCTTCCTGATTGAGGAAAAGTGTCGCTTCCTGTCGAACTTTAGCCAGAAAACGGCAGAGGTAGAACTTCCCGGCGAGCTGCTGTTGCCCAAGAATTCGCACTATCACATTCGCATCGCTCGCTTCATGCCACGGGTGGACATTGTGCAGAAGCACAATACGGCCGCCCGGCGTCTGTACATTCGTGGCACGAATGGTAAAATCTATCCGTACCTCGTGGTGAACGATACCGGCATAGCGGATTCACGCCGCGAAGAGCGTTTGCTGCAGTTGCTGCGTATGCTCAATTCTTATCTTGTGAAGCGTAAGGAAACGTCACGTCGCTTCCTGTACCTAACAGTCCCGCGGGTCGTTGCCGTCTCGCCCCAAATGCGCTTGGTGGAGGACAATCCGGCAAGCATTTCCCTGCTCGAGGTGTACAAATCCTGCTGCACCAAGCTCAACATTGAGCACGATGCACCGATCACGCGGTACTACGATCGACTGGCTAAGATACAGGCCCGTGGATCGCCCACCAATCACGTGATTTTACGTGACATTTTCAAAGAAACGCAAGCACAGATGGTACCGAAGACGCTACTCAAAGATTGGGCCGTCCGTACGTTCCCGAGCGCAACCGATTACTGGCAGTTCCGGAAAATGTTTACCCTTCAGTTAGCCTTGTCCTGTCTGCTCGAGTACGCTCTCTGTCTCACCCGGCTCAACCCTGACATGATCTATCTGCATCAGGATTCGGGGCTAATGAACGTGTCCTACTTCCGCTTCGAGATGGACGACAGTACCGGCTTTCTGGATGTGAATCGTGCGGTACCGTTCCGCCTGACACCAAACATTACCGAGTTCGTTTCGTCGATCGGTGTCGCCGGTCCGCTCACTGCATCGGCCGTTGCAACGGCACGCTGCTTCATACAGCCGAACTTCAAGCTCAGGACAATTCTGAAAGCCATCCTGAAGGACGAAATCATTGGCTTCCACAAGAAGCGACTCAACGACGAAAAGGTGCTGGTCGATCAGTCGGCCAGTAGCGCCGGTGGTGCATCGACCATCATCTCATCCACAACACCGTCGACGACCCCCAGCACGACCGGTGGTGCGGCCGCATCCGCGATCACCACAACGCTTCCCACCGATCAGGACAACGCATCGATCGATATCGATGCGGAAACGATCATCACGACGGTGAATAAAGCGGTCGGCACGATTATGGGCCGGTTGAACAATCTTTCCCGCATCGATAGCGGTGAATCCAATCGGATGAGCACGTTCGTGCATTTGGCCACCAATCCGGAGAACCTCTGTCTCATGGATCCTGCATGGCATCCATGGTTGTAAATTAAGTGAAAATCCCTGTGTACGATAGTTTAAGAAGATAAATGTCCTATGAATATGAATGGTGTAAACGTTAAGGACTAATAATGATCTTAAATAGAAATATAGAGAGAATTCAATATTACGGTAAAATACATGTGTTTCTGCATCAATTAGCTAGAGAAGAAGCATCTAAAGCGACAAACCCTTTAAGGGTAGCATGGGCCCTTAAGTCGCGTCACAGCAATGGCCCATTAGACGAGACACTAATGATGCGTTGAGTGTGTGCGACGAAGGTTAATGAGTATGACCTTGCAAAGCGTTTCCGGACGTCTTCAAGAGTTTTGCCCAAAAGAAACAGAATCGTTTTTGCTTTCCTGTCTAGACACTCAGGCTGTCGTCAGCAAATTTAAAGGTCATCGTATACGGAGCGTAAATAGAATCTAGGGTGTCGCCACCTGGTGGCAGTTAGCGGACACTATCAAAGTCAATTATAACACGCGCCTATGCATATTTAACTTATTTTTCAACTTTTTGCTATGTAGGAAAGAGAATGAAAATCATTTTCTGGTCACTTTCAACAGAAATAAAAAAAAACTTTCTTTTGCCCCTATTAATCTCTAGGTGGCGCTGTTGTAGACCCGTAATACGCTTGCGAATTATGTCTCGTATACTCTGGTGCAGAAGCCCCTCGACCTTTAATCCGAGGTCTGTGTCTTATCTTAAACACCTCAGGGAACAGGTTGTTTTTCGGTGGGTTCTCATAACAGAAGGCAATTGATTAATTATCTCTAAAATAGATTTTTGTTTTTACATAACCTTATCACTTTAATTGGTGTTGTACAGTTGAAAACGGTGGTGTATTTTGTTGGTTTTCAAGTGTGGATTTTGTTTGTTCTTCATCGATCAATGGATAATCCAGTAACTGCCCGTGCATTGGAGGTAACGAATCTAGGTAAACAATAATTAAATAGCTACCAATAAATGTAAACTTAAAGCAAAATATAGTGCCCTGCCATGTTCAATGTTGTCTGTTACAGTGAAAGGAACTAGAATGTCTTTGTGTCTTTGGTTTACGAGGAGGTGAGTTTTTCGGCCCGTTTCTTCATTATCCAGAAGTAGACGGGTGGTATTAGATGGCGCAGCCAGTAGGCAGCCCGCGGTGCAATCGGTGCCAGCACAATATCCTTTTCGTCCCGTACAATCGCCTTCAGTATGCTGCGCGCGGTATCTTCGGGTGACGCACCACCGGCTGTTGTAGCGTCCATTTCTGTAATTAACAAATGAATTCCTTGTTATAGAATATACTATGAAAGTAAAGTAAGCTTTGATACTTACTGCCATAAGAAGCCCCAGAGCCGGTAAGGGCGTTCAGCGATAGGGCCGTATTAATGTAGCCGGGTGAAATCAGCGTTACTTTGATGTTGTCCTTGGCTACCTCTGCCCGCAAGCTGTCACAAAACGCTTGCAGCGCATGCTTTGATGCACTGTACGCTGAACGGTGGGGGATGGCAAACTTTCCCTGCACGCTGGAAATGCTCACAATGCGACCCTCCTTGCGTGCCATCATTGAAGGTAAACATGCCTTCGTTAGGGCCACCGTGCCAAAGTAATTGACCAGCATGATCCGTATGTCCACGTCGATCGCCGTCGAGAGGGCATCCCCCCGCACGCTGATACCACCGTTGTTGACCAGAATGTCGATTGCACCGTGAATTTCCAGTACAGTCTGCACCTTGGCGGCCATGCTGTTCAGATCGGAAAGGTCCAGCGGTAGAATAATCGGTGGATGAGTTGGCACAGTCTAGCGGGGAAAAAAAAAGATGGCTCTCAAAATTTTACAAATAAATTTTAAATTATCCGCAAGTATTACCGCATGCAGCTCGAGCAGATCCTTACGCACACGTTCCAGCTCGTCCTTACGGCGAGCGGCAAGCACAACCTTGCAGCCGGCAAGAAAGAAACTGTGCGCCAACGCTTCTCCCAACCCGGAGCTAGCGCCCGTAATGAGAACCACCTGCATAACAAAGCATTTTGAAACACAGTTCCTTGAAAACATTTCTGGTGTTCTGGCCAATTCTTACCTTCCCATTTAAATTGCGCGCGTTTCGTTGTTCCTTCATCATCGTCAGCAGCTTCAGCACCAGGCCAGGAATCGCTATCGGGAGAAACAGTGTGGCAAGTAGCCACCAGTAAAGCGACCCAGCGGAGCGCTCTGCAAGGTTCTTCATCTTCTGGCCGATTGAATCCACCGTTCAGGAGTTGATTCAGGGGTTATTGGTTGGTCTGCCTAATCACTACTGACGACGAAATCGGGCCACGATCGTTATCTGCTGCCCCGTGCTGGGAGGGCTTTGTAGTTTTTGGAGTGTTTACCTGGACCGTTGTTTGTTCGTCTGCAGCGCTGACAGCTGAACTTCCCCTTTTGGGTTTGAAAATATCCCTTCGGCTTCATGTATGTTGATCCGCAAAGCAAGAAACGGGTAGAAAGGGAACTTCGTGTGGATTTTGAGCCAAGCACGACAAATATTGGTATTTTTGTAATCATTCAACTCGAAATTACATCGTCTTTGCAGAAACTAGCCATTTTCATTCGTTTTCAATACTTATAGTACATTTATTAGCAACAATTCGATGCACCAATACGCAACGGCCAACACTTGTTTTGGCACCTGTCAAAACGATACCAATCGAAAGGGAAGATTCGTATGAATCATACCCTGGGCATTACTAATAAACGTACCGCGGGTGAGAGCGAACCGTGCAGAGTTGGGTGGGTAATTCCGTACCCAAACCGGGACAAAGTGCATTCCAGAACACGAGCGTTGGGAGTTTTTGTGTTACGGCAGGCTCCAACCATTGGAAGGAAGCAAATCGCCATAAAGCGTCACATAGCGCAGACACATCCCCTACCTTCCCTGTTTCTTGTTGCAGTATCCCTCAAGCAGTAAAGTTTCCGAAATGGGGCTCCTGTCGGTTCCGCTGAAGAAACCGTCCGATGTGGACCTTGCCAAGCCGCTGAAAACGCTCGTACAAAGCAACTACCGCAATCTCGAAGCGGAACAGCTAAACGTCATCAATGAGGCAATATCGGAGCTGAACATCCTGCGCAACACCGCCGTCTGGAAGGTGTTCGATAAGCAAGAGTCGGGCCTGGAGCCCAACTATCGGTACTACGATCAGCTGTGTGCGCTGGAGTCGAAAATTCCCGTGCAGGAGCTGCAGGTACCTTTTAAGTGGAAGGACGCATTCGACAAAGGTTCCATCTTTGGTGGTCGCATGAGCTTGAGTAAGTATTTCCGTGGATGATGAGGGGCGATTCAATCAATATAATTTATCTGCGTTTGTGTGTATGTGTGTATGCGTATTTTTGTGTCACAGCGCTGACTTCGATCGGGTACGAAAGGACGTGCGTGCTGTTCAACCTAGCCGCCCTGCAGAGTGCCGTAGCCGGCAACCAAAGCATTGACAACGACGAAGGATTGAAGCAGGCGGCGAAACTCTTCCAGCAAAGTGCATCCATCTTTACCTTCCTGAAAACGCTCGCCTCCGCCACGATACAGGGCGAACCGACGCCGGACCTCTCGCAGGACAGTCTGACCGCGCTCGGCAACCTGATGCTGGCACAGGCGCAAGAAATGTTTGTCATTAAAGCGATCAAAGATAACATGAAAGATTTGGTGGTGGCCAAGCTGTGCGCTCAGTGTGAGGAACTGTACTCGGAAACGCTGCGCTCGATGCAGCGGGACAGTGTGCGAGCACTGTGGGACAAGGAGTGGATACCGCAGGTGGCAGGACGGCAGGCGGCCATGCACGCACTCACCATGCTTTACCACAGCAAGGTTTCGAAATCGAACAAAGCGTTCGGGGAGGAAATTAGCCGGCTGCAGAAGGCGGTGGAACTGTTCAAGACGGCCCAGTCCCGTTCCTCCAATCCGACGCTCTTCCAGGAATACGCTAACCGGGCCCAGAAGAGCTTGGCTGAAGCGAAAAAGGACAATGATTTCATTTACAACGAAATTATCCCGGATGTTAACAATCTACCGAGTCCGGGTAAGGCACAGCTGGCCAAGGTGGTCCCGCTGGCGACTCCCTTGAGTGAAGACTTCCGGGATCTGTTTACGGCGCTTGTGCCGGTAGCGGTTAACCAGGCCCTGGCCGCATGCGAAGGTCGCAAATCAGAAATGGTCAATGGTGAGATTATGCGACTCCGGGAGGGCACCACCGCTCTGAACAGTTTGCTATCGAGCTTGAATCTGCCGGCGATTGTAGAGGTGACGGCATCGGGAGACGCTTTGCCACCGTCGCTGCAGGAGAAAGCAACTGCCGTGCGCGAGAAGGGTGGCATTTCGCAGCTAAAGGAGTTGATCGAACGTTTGCCGGAACTTTTTACGCGCAACAAAGAGATACTCGACGAGGTATGACCGTTTTTTTTGTTCTTCTGGGTTAGAAAAGATAGGAAAGGATTAAGCTCTTCTTTTATTGCAGGCCTTCAGAATGATGGACGAAGAACGCGACTCGGACAACCAGTTGCGTGCACAGTTTAAGGATCGATGGACGCGCACTTCATCGGACAAGCTGGCCGCAACGTTCCGCGCGAACGGGGAAAAGTATCGCACGATCATCAACAATGCGACCGCAGCAGACAAGGTGATTCGGGAGAAGTTTGCCACCCACAAGCACGGTCTCGAGCTGCTCTCGATGACAGCCGATCAGCTGGCGAAGGAGATCCCGTCGGCTGGTTCCGGAAGTAACAGCCAGGCATCCAACTCGTCTGCCGCCCAAACGCTCCGAACGCTGATGGAATCGGTCGAAACGATGAAAGCGGAGCGGGAGTGTATCGAATCGGAGCTGAAATCGCTTACGATCGATCTGAAGGAACGCTTCCTCGGTGCACTGTCCACGGAGGGTGTCATTAACGAGCCGGCCATCTCATTGTCCGAAATTGGTAAGGTGATTGGACCACTGCAAGAGCAGGTGGGTGAAACCTTGGCCCGCCAGCAGGTGCTTTCGACGGAGATACGCGAAGCGCACGAACGGTTCGTGTCGGAAGCGGGCGTTTCGACGGATCAGCGCGATCGTACGCTTTCCGAGCTGGCAGCAGCGTACGATGTGTTCACCGAGCTACAGGGCTATCTGCAGGAGGGTGAAACGTTCTACAACGGGCTGACGGAAATTCTGCTCGTCTATCAGAGCAAGATCAGCGATTTCTGTTTCGCACGCAAAACTGAGAAGGAAGAGTTGATGAAGGATCTGACGCATGAATCGAGCCGCCAGGCATCGGTTGCGATGACGCCGGTCATTCCGACGCACCACACATCGACGACAGCGGCGAGTGAAGCGGCAAGCAGTTCGGCCAGTGCACCGACCAGTGCCGCTGCTCCACCGGTTGCTAGTGCAAATGCACCAGCTCCCTATCCGCAGCAGATGCAAGGCATTCCGATGGCCGCAGCGTACGGTGGCAATATGGGCGCGATGGGTGGCTTTACTGGGTATGTGCCACCACCGATGCCCCAAGGTTTCAACCCGTACGGTACACTGCCTTATCCAAATGGTACGTAGGAAAAGCACAGGAAATCTAAGCAGAAAACTTCATGCCTATTCTTCCTAACACTTTCAGCTTACACTGGTTTTCCACCTGCATCGATGGTTCCGCCAGCGTACTATGGAACCTATCCGGGAGCGTACGGTGCGCAGCATCATCAGCAGCCACTACAACCGCCGCAACAACAACCGGGTGCTCCCGGTGCACCAAACCCAAATCAGATGGGATGGTAAACGGGTTGACGAAAGGCGCTCCCCTTACCTCGATACACACGCACACTGAAAAACAACTCACACACACACCATCTACTTGCAACGCGACCGAGTTGCGCTGTAAGGTATGAAATGAAATGTGTGATATCGTTTGAAATTTCCCCCGCAAAAACTATTCTCTGTTGTGTATTATTTGAGCTTATTCGTTGGAAACACACACTAACACACAAAACACGTACACACACAAACACATAAATATGTATACAGAATTTATAAAGAATCTGTGAAAGCTGAGTTGAATATGTCTCCTTGTTCTTCTGTATTGATTGTGCTGAATAAATTTATTCTAAATATATATTCATAAATACATCGACAATGATTTAAGGTTTCAATCATTATAGTGAAACGAAAAAATACTAAAGATAAAAGCAGATAATCAAAAGGGAGGGGAGGTTGGAGTTAGTTGAAACGCGACTCGGACTTTTGAAATGCGACTCGGAGCATTACCAAATTTCGTTATTCTGCATTCATTAATTTAAAGTAAATGCCGCGCCCCCATTAAACGTCGACGTCCTTTTTATTCAATTAGAGCTAATTTTATAATTGGCAGTTGTAAGCAATAGAGCCACACGGGAACGTATGGGAGAGCCGAGATTTCGCTGCAGCTGATGGCAAGCTAATGAAACAATCCATGTTTCATAATACCATTCGACGGCATCGTCGTGCGGCAGAAAAAGTGGAGAAGTAAACAAACGGACACAACACGGAAATAAAGGTTAAATATTTAGTTCATTTTTACTGTTCTTTCTGTTCCGTTTCAATGAGCAACCAATCAACCACGTGGTTGTACGCGCAACACACTTTACGCTAACGCTTGCACAAAACGATGGAACACGTGGCAAACAGTTAACGGCTGATAAAACGTCTAACTAAAGTAAAAATTAAATTAAAAAACACACGCTAGGAAAGTACCTTTCATCGTCCTAAGCCGTATGAGCACAAGTGCGTCCTAGCCGTTGGACGATCGAACGCGAAATAAATGCGCCAGCAGGCGCATCGTTGGCAGTAGCCCGACCGCAATACCGCAAATCCTACTAGATGATTAGCTCCAATTTCTGTAGCCAAACCGTTTCGCGTTTCTAGTGCGTACCGCGCATCCGTCAAAGCATTTCAATCGCGCTATGAGATAAATGCATTCATTTAAGTGAAAGAAGCTGACTGCGCGCTGTGTTGGTAGAGTAGTGCTAGTAGTGGTCAGGATATCGACAGCCCCCTTACAGTGGAATGAATGATGATGATCTTTTGAAATGTGCCGATCGTGCACACATCAGCTCAGTCTCGATCGGTGCTGCACGCGTGCTGGAAGTTTGGAAGTTACGAGCTGCCGCTGTTGTTGTCCGGAGTTCCAGTGATCGTCGGTTGGCATGGATTTCGATTCGATACTTGATATGTGCGATGGGTTCGGTGCGTATCAGAAGATCATTATCGGCGTGCTGCTGTTTCCAGCCACCTTTCCGTGTGCCTTTCACGCTTACAGGTATGATTTTGAATTAAAGGTGAAAGGTGTAGCAATACTTTACACGTTATTTTAATAATGAAGTGTGCAATAATGGTGAATGTCTACACGATCTAATTAAATTAAGTTCCTTTTCCTTCGTGTATCATTCATTTTTAATCCTTCACAATGGTACTGCGAGTGCTCTACATTTAGATCCAGGACAGTTTGAACCGTCTCAAAGCTAGCTAATTGAACTGCAATTATCAGATTATATTCGGTTGTTATACCTTTTTAATCAACCCCTTAATTTCCTCCAGTCAACTATTTCTAGCAGCAAAACCTAACCATTGGTGCAAGGTCCCAGAATTTGAAGGTCTTGATGGGCAATTTCATGAGCTACTTAAAAATATAAGGTAATCTCTGCTACCCACAATCACTAAATAAGTTGATTCCCCAAATTTCAATTCCTGTCCCCCAAAAGCCACTAATTCTCTAAATCAATTAATATGTCCACATCCCTAAATTCAACCAACGACATCCGGTGATTTGTTGCGGCTGTTGCACATCGCCAGCGCACCTAAGCTTCCACACTCGGACAGTACGATGGGCACAGCCAAGTGTTCCATGTATTCGCGCAACTATTCCGAAATTGCCAATCTTCTGCGCTCGGGGCCTGGAAATGTGTCGCTGGAACAACTGTCACCTCCGACCGGTATTATCGCCTGCCGGCACGGATGGTCCTACGATCAATCGATCTTCAACTCAACCGTGGTAACGGAGGTAGGATTGTGGAGGGTGTGCTTCAAAGATGTCCTCTCTACTCATCCCTCTCTCTCTCTCTCTCTCTCCCCGGCTTAGTGGAATCTGGTCTGTGATCGAGACTTTGACACCACCACCGCCCTGATGGTGTTTGGAGTGGCCGGTCTGATCGGTAATCTCGGGTTCGGTTACATGCAGGACTACTGGGGACGTAAGCTCTCCTTCTACCTCTGCCTGGTGGTGCAGGTGACCGCTGGAGCAATCGGTGCCGCCATGTGGAGCTACGGTTCCTGGTTGGTAACGCGCATCATCGTAGGCCTTACCGTGCCGGCAATCCTGTCCAGTCCTTACATGTTGGGTAGGTTCAGGTCACACCATCGCGTTATGCATCATCTCCAAAGGCTTGTGCTTCTTTCTCTTCTTTTCGATTCAGCAATCGAACTGGTGGAACCGAAGCGTCGCAACTTTTGCACCATCATCTCCAACATTGCGTACTCGGTCGGGTTGGTGCTGCTATCCGTGATCGTGTACTACGAGCGGGACTGGCGCTCACTGTCGATCGCCGTGTCCGTTCCGCTGCTGGTGCTCTTTCTGTTCTACACACTCATCCCGGAGTCACCGCGCTGGCTTGCGGCACGGGGCAAGTACAGTCAGGCCCAACAGATTCTTCTCAAAATGGCCAGGTATGGTAGCTTCCAACGACCCGTAAGACCCTCTCCCAACCGATATGTACACCTATTTACAGAGTGAATGGTAAAACGATCGACGATTGCTACCGGGGCCTGCTGGACGAGCGTATCAAGGCACTGTCACTAGAGGATGCGCCAGAAATTCCCGGTGCAGATAATGCCAACGCACACGCGCACGAGATAGGCTTGCGGCATCTGTTCGCGAAGCCGCAGATGCGCCGGAAGACAACGTTCGTTGCATTTATCTGGCTTACCAACACGAGCGTATACGTGGGCTTAAGTTACTATGCGCCGGCCCTGGGCGGTGACGAGATCTTCAACTTCTTCCTGGCCGGTCTGGTAGAGCTGCCGACGTACATTGTGCTGTGGCCCAGCCTGAACCTGTTCGGGCGCCGGGGTGTGCTGTTTACCACGATGGTTATCGGCGGGCTAGCGTGTGCTTTTACGATCATCCCGCAAGGTAGGGCCTCATTTAAGTTTGTTTAATTATGATACAAAACGGGCAAAATTTCATGTCCAAGAGCCATCACATAAAGTTTGAATCGAGAAGGAAGTCAGAGCACTAGAAGATTTCGCATTCGTGTCTGACTGACAGGGAAGTCATCTTTTTTTTTTTTATTTAGTAGAGACGGCCAGGCCGTATTGCTAGGGAAGTCATCTAACGGTAGAACGTTTGGAATTCGCCTCAGTTCCCATGTGGAAAACTCACATTATTTCTGCGCTCGGCGTTCGAAACGATCAGACCTTATCTTCTTCACCACATCACCCATCATTCTAATTAGTTCTCATCGCCATATGCCTGTTCGTTCCCGCGGTAATTCGATATGCGTGTATTATTTATACCACTACTCAAACGATTCCAACCGGCCAGGCAAGGTTTAACGTCCTATCGATCCACTGCGATACCTTTCCCCTTCTCGTTCCAGGTCGCACCACAACACTCATTCTGTACTGCATCGGTAAAATGGGAGTTTCTTCCGCGTTCGTTGTCGTACCACTGACCGCGTCGGAAATCTATCCAACCGTAGTGCGAGGTTTGGGTATGAGCTTCTGCTCCGTCGTCGGTATGCTTGGACCGATCGTAATACCGCTGATGAACTACACGGTGAGCACAATTTTCATTATAAAAAGGGTCTAAAAATGTAGTACAATCATCCATCACTTCCACAGGGAAAGGAAAACGTTGCCATACCGCTGGTGATAATGGGACTCGCCCTTACCGCCGGTGGTATAGCGAGTTTGTTTCTGCCGGAAACGAAAAACATGCCCCTGCCGCAAACCCTTGCCGATGGGGAAAAGATCACACTGACCAATCCGTTCCAGGGTCCGTTTTACAGCAGAAAACGAACGCGCAGAGCGGCGAAGCCATAAACGGGACAGAAGCTCGGAGTGGGATAATGTTCGGAAAAGCCTTCAGCACTGGGCATCCCCGGTTTGGTAACATTCACAGAAAGATTTGTTTTATTATTTCCAAAAAAATACGAGGAATTTGTTATCTTCATTGCAATGTAAGAATGTGTAAGTTATTCGCCAAAATGTTTGTATGCTTGATTATCGTCATATTCGAATCTCAGCAGGCTTCCGGTTCGTCCTATATTGGTTGATTGGTAATATTCTGTTCCACACACTTTACTATTGTCATCGATGGATGCAGTTTAAATAGATACAGCATACGTATAAAGCTTTCTCGTCCTCACACCAAATATGCTACAGCAAAAGTTGAACAGGGACACACTTTCTCTTGCTGGGTTGTTAGTGTTGCTCTTTCCTCTTTCGTTTATTTTCGTTCTTCTTGTAGATTCGTTTCTTAAATAGTGTTTCATCTCTCTCATGCTTTATTTATGTTATCAGGGAAAATCCATTATATATGTACATCTTGCAGTGTTGACTGTGTATGTTTAATGGCAAATACATGTTAGATAAACTGTTATATTGGACTGGGTGTACCTGTCTGTTTTCGTAGCAAGTGTAACGCTGTAAAGATATTCTTATCGCAAGCCATTCACGGGAGCGCTCCTTTCTTCAAGCATAAAACATTGGAGATCGTTTTAATTTCCGTTAATGTTTAAATAAATAAACCGTCACATTATACGGGGCGCCAACATTACACTGAAGCCAATACACGCTGTTGTGTAGGTAAAGTTGCATACATTTACATTTGGTGTACAGTATTTGGTAATCATTATCATTCGTTTGGAGGAAACATTTGTGTTTTTTTTTTTGTTCACGACCGGCAAAGGCTTAAACACAGTTTTCTTCTGAATCACTCGAAACGCTACGAAATCTAAAACATCCGCAAATTAGCCTCATCTTCTGTGTTAAATTACAAAAAAAAAATTAATACACGTTTTCTACTCCTATTGATAGTGCAAAAACGTGCTTTCATTGATCTTCCTTCTTTGTAATAAAAATGTTTTCGTATTTTTCGCTAGTTTAATGTTTATTACTGCCAGAAGTAAGTAATTAAAAAAAAACATTGTGTAATTATAAACTTTTCTTTGGACAACACCCTATCACAAGCATCGCCCCACTTTTCGACAAGTTCGTATGAATCACTCAAGCTAACCAGCTTTTTTTATTTCTTTTCTTTAAGAAAACAACAAAGAATTTGATAACATTAGGCGTTGATAACAGGGCAAAACTCGCTCCAAAACGGTAGAAGGGGAAATAATTATTCGATCATAAATGTTGGCACCAAAATGCCATACTAAAGGTCAGATTTTCGTTTTACAGTTTCGTTATTATTATGTGCAAGGTTGTTTAATATTCCACCACCTGTATTCTTTACGCGGGGCTATGTCTATCAAGTTCTCTCACAAGTCTTCAAACTGATTTAACTCTTTTGAGTTGCTTCCAGCCAAGCAAGATAAGAACCTCAAGCCTGTCTCTTATCGGCAAAGGAAGCTTAAGTGGCATTATCATACCGGACTTGCCTTTTAACGGTGATGAAATTTATACGCCCAGGGGCTTTTACTCCACAAAACATTGCATCTAAACAATGCAAAAAAAAATAATAATCCAAAATGTTACAAAAGCTGTTTGCAAGTCTTAGAGGATAATCTAGCTCAAATTCGCTCTGGAAATCACTGGTTAACAAGTTTTGATGGATGAGCGTAAAGCGAGATTCATACGCGCTTCTTACTATGGTAGCTGCTCAGTAGCTAAACTGTAGTTGGGGACACATCTAGAGGGAGGCACACATACATATATGGCAAAAACACACTTTACCGATCTAACAATGCTGCATTTAGTTGTTCCAATACTGCCAGCTGAAAGATTATCTCTCTCATGGTAGCATCCAACGGTAACAATCATTCGTTTGGAATGAAGTTAATCGTGTACAGCACAGGAGCTTTACAGAAAGTAAGTTAAGAAAAAAAAAAGAACTCAACAAGAACCTTATCCTGCCGGTAGCAGCCAGTTCCTCTAACACACCTTAATCGCGCGATGCACCGATGATGGTAAGGATGTACAGGAAAATGTTCACAATGTCGAGGTACAGGTTCAGCGCGGCAAAAATGTACTCTTCCGGGCTGATCGAGTACTTGTGCTCACCGCCCATCATCATCTGCGTGTCGTACACGAGATAGATCGAGAAGATTAGTGCACCGGCCGACGCGTACACGAGCGTAATCGTTTTGCCCGGGAAGAAGATTGCGATCAGCCCAAACAGCATCAGGATCAGTACAGCGACGAACAGTATGCCGCCCATCACCGTAAAGTCCCACTTGGTTTGGAAGGCGAACAGGGTGAGTCCGAGACAGACTGCTGCCGTTATGCCGACCGCTAGCATGACCTGTTGCAAGAGATGAGAGAGAGGAAGGAAAAGTAAAGATTTCGCTTACAAAAGGACGGTTTTCTTCACAAAGCAGGACAAGCTACCTCTTGCGAGCTAAAGTTGGCCGTTGTTACACCGAGCAGGAACGCTTGGGCCAGTGTAAAGAGCGTAAGGAAGATGAAGTTCATCGGTGCCTTTCGGCGTACGTCCCCACAACAGGCCATTGAGATCAGCGTCACAATCATTACACCGAGCGCAATCCAAAACATCTCCGGATGGTTCTGCACCCATAGCTTTGTCGGTCGATGGTACAGGAACAGCGTGATGAAACCAAGCGTAATTAACAGTTGAACCTAAGGGGGTAAGAAAGGTATCAGTATTTGCGTCGAGCAAGATTTTCATGAACTGCCAAACTTACCGTCAAGATAGAGTACACCTTCCGAATGAATCCACGCCGTATCGATTGGTCATTAAACTCGAAGCCCTTGACGCTGTTCGTCTCGGGATCGTAGGCAGCACCGTACGCACCAGGCATGGCCGGTGGAGGTTGTACGAAACCGGGTTGTGGAGGGTAGCCGGGTTGCGGTGGGTAGCCGGGTTGCTGTGGTGGATAGTAACCGCTGGACGGGTAGCCGGGTTGTTGCGGTGGATAGCCGGGCTGCTGTGGTGGTGGATAGTTCGGATTGTAACCGGGCTGTTGCGGATACTGACCGCCGTAGTATGCTTGGTTAGGGTCTGTGCAGAAACAGAAAGGGAAAAATTAATCCAAAAATGCCCAAGCGCGTTTTGTGTTTGAAGTCAAACTCTATAATAACACACTACAGACACGACCAACCCTTGATGTGGTCCGTTTAATAATCAATTCACACCACAAACACGCTGGTAAGGATTGTTCCAGAAAAGGGACGAATCTTCAACAGCGTTCGTTACTATTTCACCACATTACAGTCGTGTTTTGAGTTTTAAACGGACCACATCTCATCTAGAAACGACCACCTATACACACCACTTTCGGGACATGCACAAACGATGATTGCACACTGTGTCACGGCTATGTGGACAATTTACTATGGCTTTGCTAACAAATCGAGTTGCTAATTACAGTTTACAAATAAAGTAGTCACAGCAGGCACTGGAGGGATGTACGATATACGACTGAATCGTGTAGAATGTGTGTGAGCCAATTCTAAAGTAACTCGAACCCCAAAATAGGAGCCAAATAAATAAGAGTATAAGCACATGCACCAGATGTTACAACAAAAACGCTCGGTGGTTCCGGTGTGGTGTAATTGGTTCAGCTGCACCATGTAAGATGCGGTGCGAGCCACACGGTGTGTTAGCAGTGTTAGCTGTCTCGTCGTGTATATTTGCCGCATATTCCTTTCTTGGATTAATGTTTGTGTTATGAATCATTTTAAAACGTAATCGTTTTGTTAGAGTTTTAGTGTTGAATTCTGTAAACGGGGAACTGTCATGGTAACAGGGTAAAGGGGCAAGGCCAGATGGGTTTGTATGAAAATTTCATTTGATTACACTAAAGCTATACAAGTTAGTAATTAAACTTAAAATCCAATCGTTCATGCAGACGACTTAGGGATAGGGACGAGAGAAAAAAAAGTTAAGAAAAAAGAAATCATAAACAAAACCTTGATAATATCCTCCTCCTTGGTAAGACATCTCTCGCCTGTGTGTTTTTTTGGGTTGCTCTTTGGGGTGGGGATGAAGTTCCCGGTTCTGAACCGATTCTCAACAAACTCTTTTGCACTACTATCACGAGTGCCTGTGATTCACTTCCCGTGTTCGCCTGGGGTTTTCACACTTGTATGTACTTGACTTTCGAATTTAATTCAATTACAAACCACCTGCTTAAATGAGGGAGGAAAGAGAAAATAAAGAATGTCGATTATACATCCAGATTTGCTTCGTTGCAGTTTCACATCCCTCACATCTCCCACCCCAAAAATGGATGATTCTATGGTTTTGTGATTGTTTATCATAGCAGTAAGTAGATTGCACATTTGTTTGGAACTGCCCTTGTACGGGGAACCACCATTTTCTTCCAAACTCTCTTATCCGGAACACCAACCAACACGGATGACTGGTGCTTGTGTCAACATAATTTTAATGCCTTTGTTGATACATTTCATCTTCTGCAGCGCATTGCAGTAGTAGGCCTGCCTTATTACATTGGTAACCAGGTAACGGGGGAGGAATCGGGTTCGAAAATTCTAGACCGATCCAAGTGACCGGCGCCTAGAACCTAGAACTTTGCGCGGGATGTTCCCTCCCATTAGAATTAATGTCTTCTTTTTGGAGCGGCATTTTATGCTTTAGCTGATGCAACAATGCAGAGTTTTAAACTGACCGCGTTTTTCGTTTTTTTGCAGAATCTCCACTACACAATGCCAAGGTTGCAAAATTGAGCACAATTCGTACGTACGCATACGCGGCAAAGCTGACCACAAACATGTACGCACACACATACACGTACACATACATAACGATAAAAGATAACAGACGAATAGTAATGGAGACAAACATAACGGGGGGAAAGAAGGTCCGGTGACTGCTTACCTTGCATTTTATCTTTTTCCTTCGGGGGAGATTTTCACTTTGCTGCTGTAGAACAGCGATTATCTGCAACGATCAGATGTTAAAAAATACAACGGTTGGGGTAAGATGTACTGTAACCAGCGGCAAGCACAGCTAATAATGAAGCATGCACACTTGACGAATATCGGGAGCCTATTCACAATTGTACCAGCGAGAGAGGGTGCGGGAGGGAAAAGTGGTACAAATAACTAACATTGACCATCTCCACCACCGTGTGATGCACTACGGCTGTAGAGAGCAGGCGAAAAGCATCGGCAACTGAATCATAGGTCGCGCTCCAACACACACAAACAGACGGTGCGGAGCGGAAAACAAAAACAAACTAGCCAAGGGGTGGACACCACTATGCAAAACTGAAGCGCTGAACAGAAAAAAACTCAGAAAAAAACCAATCGATTCCATCGTATGACTCATGCCTACTGCTATTGCTGCGGGCTGCTATATATGGAACCCTTTTTTAGTGCACGGCATTTGCGAACTTTGCTAATCAAAATATTGTGTGGCTTATCTAGCTACTGTCAGGCACACACTCTACCTTATCGCTATGTGGATTCGGCGTTTGATGAGTCGCGATACGCGGTAATTCGAGATCACTTGCTTTGTGACGGTTCAATTTCTAGAGAAGCACTAGAACTGCCTGCGCGCTGTATTGCGTGTTGTTTCCTCGAATGGATCAGTGCACACACTAACAAACCGTACGGTGCGTTGCTTACGAGCGCGCACTGACAGGCAAAATCTGGTCGTTTCTGGGCGGTTCGGCCAGCACAGTTTGACAGCTATGATGGTATGACATAAGGGTTACTTATTTACCTTTTCGCAAACGCGGATTGAGCCGCTTTTTTCTGAAATTTATGTTTTAAACAGTGAAAAAGTTTCTTGTTTTTCATTTGAAATTGTTTGCAGCACAAAAAGACATTTCAATTCTCTACAAGGGGAGAATGAGACGATTTGAGATATGCCTATTAATTGTTTTAATGTGTCCAGGGATGCTCAACTTTCGCGATGTAAGATTTGCATTTTTCTAAGGAATGTGAAAATTATTATTATTATATTTGACTTAAAGAGACTTTGAGTTTTTCGACTGCATTCGCCTCTTAAATGTGAAAATATTTAGAATAAAGCCCACAGAGCGTTAAGGCTGCACGCTTTCGTTTTAAAGTCGTTGTGATAGTTTATTGTTTTATGTTTTCCCACATTCAACAGACAGCTTCACTCGTGCAAATGAATCGACTCGGAGCATACCGGTCGTCAGTACACAAGTACAGTGAAGTAGAGTAAATACAATGGTTCGTTACATTAAAGAGGTATGCGTATCGTCATGCTTACAAGCACGTCGTAGTGGAGCTCCGATTGAGTTGGTTGGCCACGGGATTTTAAACAAATTTGAATTCGTGTTTCATGTTTCTTCTGCGTACAAGACTCGCGTGTTAAATCGTTACTGTACCACCTGACCGTTGGAGTTGGATAGCTGCAAGTACATGTGCCACCATACCCATACACCACACAATGTCCCCGGCCTCGCTCGCTTATATACCATATTTAAAACACACAGAACGGTTTGAAAATCTGTCACCGAGACTGCTTCAATTCCTCGATGCACCGATGATGGAAAGGATGTGGAGGAAGATGTTAATCACGTCCAGATACAGACAGAGCGCAGCAAACACGTACTCCTCGGGGCTGATCGAAAACTTGTGGGCTCCGCCCATCATGATCTGCGTATCGTATACCAGATAGAAGGAGAAGAGCATTGCACCGAGCGAAGAGTAAACCAGTTGCATCGTCTTGCCCGGGAAGAACATGGCAATCAAACCGAACAGGAACAATACGATCATAGCCGTGAACAGCATGCCACCCATCATAGTAAAGTCCCATTTTGTTTGGAAGGCAAATAGCGTTAGGCCGAGACATACGGCTGCCGTTATGCCGAACGCTAGCATGACCTAAAAATAAAGCGTAAGCAGACGGGATTAGATAAAACCACGTAACTTTGGGACGATTTGGAGACTTACCTCCTCCGAGCTGTAGCTAGCGGCAACCATCGAAACCAGGAAGGACTCGGCAAAGGTAAACAGTCCCAGAAACACGAAATTGGCCGGTGCCTTCCGGCGCAGCTCACCGCAGCAGGAAATGGCAATCATTGTTACAATCATAACAAGGAATGCCACCCAGAACATGAAGGGATTTCGACGAACCCACAGCCTCGTTGGCTCATGGTTCATTACGAAGGCAACAAAAACGAACGTGATCGATAGTTGCAGCTGTAGGGGGGGG
>KB670625.1:274565-302433 GCA_000349105.1 Anopheles epiroticus
GTGAAACAACATAAAGAGCGGAAAATCAATTAGTACCGCAAACTCATTCTCATCATCGTGCGCCTTTCGTTGCTTACAGTCAAGATGGAGTACACCTTCTTGATGAAACCTCGTCGAATGGTTTGATCATTGAAATCGAACCCTTTGACCGTCGCAGATTCTGCATCGTACGGCGAGTAACCATCTGGAGAACCGGCCGACGGGGCGAACGCGCTCGAATGAAAACCGGGCTGCATACCAGGCTGCATACCGGGCTGCTGCGGGGCGAACCCGATACCGTATCCCTGCTGCTGCGGGTACGATGTACCGCTGAAGAATTGCTGCTGATCACCTTCGAAAGTAAACACACAGAGCCATGAGGAAGGTTGCAAAAAAAAGGTGATGATGTAGCAGTGAAACTAATCGCCGTTTTCTCCTTAGCTTGGCGACAAAACCGCATGAACCGGCACTTCACTCGGTGAAGGGACGCTTCACAAACGGGATGAGATTCTATACCTTGCATTTTTAGACCGTCAATATTTCACTGAATTAAGTAATAAACAAATATGTGACTAATTTTCTGTGTTCTGCGTAGATTTGTGTTTTTTCGTTTTGCCCCACTCCACTCCGACTGACGTCTGCGATGACAGATGAAACTTGCACTATGGTACTTGCAGCGGACACATAAAAGTTTCAAGTAAAACAACGGTAATTATTATTAAAGCGTTGCTGGTGAAAAATATGAAACATTTCAATTTAAAGCGACAAGGATGTCTTCCGCAAGGTCTACAAATCGTTTTTATTTATAAACTTTATTTTATCTCTGGATTTGGTAGTAAACGACAGATACAATGTAAGGTTGTATGTCTTAAAGCGTGTAATACAGACCGTTTCAAGAGAATATTTCGTAATCTAAAGTATTTTTGCCTCCATACGCCTCTGCCAGCTCTTCCTGATCATTGAAACGCGAACACGTGGCCACATGATCATCTAAAATGCGCAAAATAGTCGTTATACGTCTTCTATTTCACCGTAGCCCAAACATGCCTCTCACTGATCGAGAGGGTTTATGAGGCCAAAGATCCTGGATAAAAGGGACTCGTATATGAGCGAATCTTCGATACGACAAATTTTTTTGAAGATGGCTTAAGAAAGTTGGGAGACTGGCAGCTATTGGGTTTTCCTGGAGAACGATCAGCCATCAGGTAAACAAGCTATTAACAGGTAAAAGAAAGTTGAAGTCCTCAGATGAAAATAGTGAGGGACTCATTTTTAGCCTGAGGTCCATAGATAGTATCTCCTATCGTCTACATCATGGGTATTAAATTATACTAATTTAAATGGTTGCTTCCTGAAACAAATTAAACGACCGTTAAATTTCCCTTCACCCGAACAATATACAGAGTGTACCGGATTCGGCATTCGGTGTAAACGCTTCCCAGACCAACATCTTATCACACACGTCTCCGCTCAAATGTTTCAGCCCCCAGGTCCAGGCATCTCAAACATCCTCCCGCACACTTCCTTTCCACTTGCTGCTACACCACCATCCGCAGGCACGCGCGAGCGACATGATAACATTGTGGGCCGTGCACATGCGCGCCAATCGTACTTGCTCCCATTTCTCTCCCATCGCGGTGGGCCCCAATGTTTTGAAGTGAAGGATATAACCCCCCTGCCTGCTGTAAGGACGAGAGTTATTTACGTGTCATCTGTGTCGTCGGCCGCCAGCCAGCCAGCCAGCAGCTGCAGCCTGCCAGTGGATTCGGGTCTCGGGTCTCGGGTCTGCAAGGGAGGCCCACAGACAGAGCAAAGCGTGTCATCATTTGTGCTAGAAGAACGCACACACATATACACTCGCATAAGCACACAGGATAAGCAAAAATAACCATCCACTCTTCAAGCTCATTTCCTGCTAGAAACAAGTTGCTGTTCCTGTTCCAAAAGAGCCCGTTCGTTCCACCGTTCCAAAACCGAATTTCAGTTTCACTCCCTCACGTTAAACGGAAGGAAAAAAGGAGCAGCCGTGTGAAGCTCCTACGCAAACTTTCAAAGTTTTTCTAACACCATTATTCGGCAGTGAACTAGCATGGACTAGTGACGACTACCATTAGAAGAAAGAAAGATCCCCCCAAAAAAAAAGGAACCAGAAAAAAAAACGGACAAGACGGAGCGAACGGTGGCAAATTATGAAACCTGCATTATCAGCGGCATATGGCACCAGGCATCAATCGGTGAGTACAGAAAGTGGAATAAGCAGCAAGAAGTGGAGCAAGGGAGGGCTGTGAGGAGAGACAGCGGCCAAGGAACATCCTGATTATTATGTCAACAAGTTCCTGCTACTTTTTGTTGGCAACTCTCGACAACATTCCCACCACTCCCTTGAATCCTTGCTCCAATCCCGTCCTTAACACTACATCTCACCCCAAACTCACTGTCGTGAAGTGAAGGAGTTTTGTGTATGTGTGTGAGCTTCCAGCTTCCAGTGTGCCTAGTGGGTAGAGATCGAAATCTCAATATCCGGTGCGAGGGAAATGAGTAAAAAAAGAGGTAGGAGCAAGGCTTTGGCCTAAGGACTGGTTCCACTGTGAGTCACGTTACTAGCTAGGCGTCAATAGTCATACATCGCGTGGAGTGTTCTGATAGCTGCCGCTGCCGACGGTGCTGTGTTCTGATTTAAAAGTAATGATTATATAATCAAACGTGATAGTGGACGTGTGCGTGGGTGTGTTCGTACGTATGTAGGTGTGTGCCAGGATGTCGTGCGCGTGTTAATCGAATGTTTGTCAGTTGTTGAAGGGCCGATTTTGAAGTGTTTTCCATAAGATGTACTATTGTTTGTGCTATTTTTCTTCATCCCGTTCTTCTCTGCTCGCTCTGCTCTTTCTTTCTCTCTTCCTTGAACCCTCTCCAGACGTACGCTTTCCAGTCCACTCATCGCACCAGAACAAGTGGCTCATGCATAATCAGCCCGCAGGCGTAGGCGAACACTTCCGGTAAAGAAGAACACACAAAACTAACGCCGTCCGTCTGAAGGACTCCGAACCGATAGTTAGGGAAACCGGTAGTGGGAGTGGTGGGTTGGCGGCACTTTGCAGGCTACCGAAACACGATGGTAGACTACACGGTAATGGTTGCGTCGTTACCCTGGAAACGGTCAACCACCTCCCTTTTGGCGGTTATGGTGGTGCTGCTGGTACTGCTGATGTTTGTCGGTTCCACGGCCAGCACCAGCGAGGAGGCGTCAGCGGACACGGACAACACGCTGGTACGTGGGCCCGGAATTGAGTACGCCGCCCTGTCCGGTGGACCGGTAGCGGCAGCGGAAATGCTGAAAGCCCATCCGGCCGGTGCATTCTCGGTGGACGATGGTTCGCAGCCCGTTTTTCCGGACCGGCCGGATGCGGTGTACTTTGCGATTGCGGTCACCGGCGGTGCGAAGCTGTGGGGCCGCACGCTAGCCCGCACACTGATCGACATGGGTCCCCCGTTCGGCCATCCGCAAGGGCCACCGCTGAGGCCTATCTACATCAATCTTCCCGACAGTGGGCGCTTCTCGGCCAAGCTGATGACGACCGCGTGCGACTCGATCGATGGGATGCCACTGTCGGGGATGGTCATCGTGGGCGATAGTCCGGCAGCCAAAGCGCTAGCCCTGGCCGGTAACGCGATGAAGGTGCCCGTACTGTGGGCGAAGGGAGGCATTGCTTCACTGCATAACTCCTACGATGAGGTAAGAAGTGACACGTGGTGCAGATCTTGTAGAGCTTTAATGTAATCCATGTTCTCTCATTCTTTTCCAGCTATCAACCAAATTACAAGCAATACTGCAGCCATCCTCTAGGGAAATTTTTGAAGCCATTAGAGCAACTTTTTTACAAGTAAGTATCGAGGAATGAAGTTTATAGGAACTCTCTTACCCAATTCTGTATCCAATTCCATTTCAGGTCCACTGGCATTCATACCATATTCTGTGCGATATCGATACGTACGTTCTTATAAGCGGCAAGAAAGGTGCACCGTTGCGCCAAAAACCGCTCAATCCAATTATAGTAACACTACCAACGAACTTTGATTTAATTTACAAGTAAGTATGATAAAAAGCTCCCCTGAAACAAACTTCCAATTTTCCTTTGCGGTCCCTTTGCGGCCCCTTCCAGAAAACTAGCATACATTTCACGATCTACGAAGGGTGTGGTGCTGGTGCTGTGCAACTTAAAAGTAGCACGCCTTATAATGGCCGAAGCGCAGCGCATGAAGATGCTGAACGGTCACTTTGTGTGGCTGTGGATGGACACGACATCGGCAACCGAGTTTTACGACTCGGGACAATCGGCCTACGACCCGAAGCAACCGCCAGACACTGCGGGAGTGGGTCTCGGCGGACGCAGCGAGCTGGAAACCGACTTCTACGACACGTTCGACATGCGGCACCAGTCGCACCTCGCCGATCTGGTCGAGCGAAGGATGGAGTTTGAGGACTTTGATCCACGGTTGCGCAAAAACCGTACACGTTCCTATCTGGACAGCCACTCGGCAAGGTTTGGCAGTGCGGCCCTGATTAATGCGCAACCCGATCACAGCAAAACACGCCGCCCGTCGCCCAGCAACGGCAAATCCAAGGGTGCGGCGGGCCGTGGAAAGGTGGGAAATCTCAACAGCACCGTGGTTAATGTGGCTCGCCGAACGGAGCGTTTCGACGAGCTGACGGTGGAATCGGAAGAGTTTGAAGACTTTGAGGACGAGCGAGTGTTGCCACTGGGCGCTGACGTGGAGCAGGGGCAGCAGTACCCAACGGAGAATGCGCCAGAGATGAAGCTGAAGCGTAGCAGCGAGTACCTGAAACCGCACAACTCTTCCGGGCACGTACTGTACCATCACAATCAGGACTTCCCAGTGGGGTTGCTCGCGCTGCGACCGATCAAGATGAAGATTGATCGCCATTTTATTCGTGCTGCCGTGCGACTGTTTGCGGCCACGTGGGCCAAGGTTGAGCGGGAGGATGGACCGGCAGCTTTGCCGGGAGGAAAGGTGCGCCCATCGGGACGGGACGGTCATCCGTCAGCGGGCGGGTCGGCCGGTCGGACCGGCCCGCAGGACCAAACGAAGGCTCCCACGCAGCGGGGCCAGCAGCGACCGGTACAGATGCAACAGAAGCGTTCTGTGGCCCACCGGCGGCCGGTGGAGACCGTTGGCAAGGGAGCTGTCAACATTTTAACACTACCAGTTAACAGTGCAAATACTCAACAAAGTGTTCACGAGCCTAGTTTACTGGGCGAGCGGCCAGTGGCGACTACGAGCGCAGTCCCAGTGCACGGAACAAACGATATTATTTCGCCTATAAGCAATAGTAGTGCAAATTTACGTGATGTCAGTAGTACAAATAGTTCTAGAGTTAAACGTCAAAGCACCTGGTGGTCAGCGGCCACGAATCACAACAAATACAACACGGACCGGGCGGGCGGCGGCGGTGCCGGCGAGCGTGGTCGAAGCCGAGGAGGAGCAACGCGTTACAAGGGCGGCTGCATGGGTACGATCAATCGCGCCGAGCAAGCCAAAGCGTTCAACTTTGCAAAGTAAGAAGGGTGACCTTAAGATACTAATCCCATAGTATTCAGTACTAATCGCCTAAACTTTTGTTTTGACAGGAATTTGCAGATGAACGCCCGACAGGCACTGTCCGGATTCCCTATAGCTAGCGGGTTTATCGAAAAGTCACTCGTCAGCCATTTTGAAATGCTAAACCTCGTGCCAACAACGAGACAATCATCTGCAACACCAAAGGGAGGCTACCACTCCAACCGGGAGGAGGACGGAAGATACGGCAGCCCGTCGGTGAACGGTACGGCGTCGAACACTATGGGTAGCAGCTCGACTGGAGCAAGCGTTATTACCAAGTGGCGTCGAGTCGGTCTAATAACCGGACGTTCGGTACATCTGGATACGATCATTTGGCCCGGAGGGGACGTGACCGTGTCGGGTATGTTCTAATCTCCCTTCTGGTCTCCCTACTCCAGAAGATGTCTTACTTAAAAGCCTTCACTTTTGTATTCCAACAGGACTGGCCGGCAAAGCGAAAACCATGTTCCGGGTGGTAGTTTCGGTGGCTCCACCGTTCGTGATGGAATCCTCAGTGAACGAGGAAGGCCAATGTTTGCGTGGCCTTATCTGCTACCAGATATACACGACCGGACGGCACAATCTTTCGCTAATGTTCAACGAAATAGAACGACGCAATCGGTTGAGGGAAATCAATCAATCCGCTAACCCTAACCCGGAGGAGCAGCATCAGAAGTATCCTCTGTATCGGTAAGAGTAGTGCTAATCGACGACACCTAGAAACCGTTGTGCTGAGAGTGCCTTTGTTTGGCTTTCAGAACACGCTGCTGCTACGGACTATCGATGGATTTGCTGCAGAAGCTTGCAACCGAAATTAACTTTGACTTCCATCTGTACATCGTACATGACGGGCTGTTTGGACGGCGTGTACCACCGCCGGCAGAGCAAAAGGAAACGCCGCCAAGCGTTAGAAAACCTCCAGCTTCCAGTGCGGAATCAAAATCAAAATTCGACGGTAAGCTTTTTAATATATGCGCCTTACATTCTTTCACTGACGATCGAAACTATCTTTGTAGCTCATTCGGGAAGAAGCCTTAAACGAGGCTCTAAGTTGAAGCTTGCCCAGGCCGAAGTTAATGAAACCTTCAGGGAGGAAGTCCCACCGCATGCCTACGAAATTCCAACACCACCTCCGGTACGCACACGCCAACAGTGGAACGGTGTTATCGGTGATCTCATATCCGGAACAGCCGATCTTTCCTTCGCCCCGCTTAGCGTCTCAAAGTGAGTTTGTTGCCGAGTTTAAAAAGCACACATCCATATCCTCACTCACACTTTCCCCTAATTCCAGAGCTCGCTCGGAGGTGATCGATTTTACCATACCGTACTTTCACGGTGGCGTATCCTTGCTGGCGGCACCGGAAGCAGCGACCGATATACCATTGCTCGCGTTTCTGCTACCCTTTTCGCCGGAGCTTTGGATAGCCATCTTCACCTCGCTCAACGTTACTGCTGTGGCGGTAGCGATCTACGAATGGTTGAGCCCGTTCGGGCTGAACCCGTGGGGCAGACAGCGAAGCAAAAACTTTAGCATGTCCTCTGGTATGTAGTCGTACGGGATTGGACATTGAGAACAGAAAAGACTGCTAATCCTAATGTCTCTTACTCCAACACAGCTCTTTGGGTAATGTGGGGTCTGCTCTGTGGGCATCTGGTCGCGTTCAAGGCACCGAAATCGTGGCCCAACAAATTTCTCATCAACGTGTGGGGCGGCTTCAGCGTCATATTCATTGCGTCCTACACTGCCAACATTGCGGCGCTGATAGCGGGCCTACTGTTTCACAACGAGGCGAAATACTACGAAATGTCGGTAAGTAGTAAGAGTTATTTACAGAAGATTACCGGAAGAGAAGACTTTAATTCTGGTTTCTGTATTACGCATAGATGCTAACGCAACGGGTGGGTTCGCCGATCGCCACCGCCGCCGAATCGTATGTCCAGCAGAACGACAAACGGCTCTGGGAGCACATGAAGAAATATCAGCTACAAAGTATCGACGAAGGCATCGAGCGGTTAAAGTATGATGGTCCAATCCTGGGATTTCCCAGATTTTATTTTAACTGTCTTACCCATTCATTCCATCCCCCAGAAACCGCACCATCGATCTGCTGATGTGTGATACTCCAATATTGGATTACTACCGTGGTACGGACCAAAGTTGCTCGCTGCAGCGAATAGGTGATAATTATATAGAAGATTCCTACGCAATAGGAATGTCCAAAGGGTAAGTAGTCGTCCAACAGTGTAGAATCTTTCGGCCAGTAAATACTCTTTCTGCTTTTTAGATTTCCGCTGAAGAAAACCATGTCCGCTTTAATCTCGAAGTATTCCCACGACGGCTACCTGGACATACTGACCGCAAAATGGTACGGGGATCTGCCATGCTTCAAGCTGGACCGAGAGATGGCCCAACCGAAACCGCTCGGCGTGACGGCAGTGGCCGGTGTCTTTCTGCTGCTCGGTGTCGGCATGGTGCTCGGTGTGTTGATACTCATTATCGAGCACGTGTTCTACAAGTACACACTGCCGATACTGCGCCATCAGCCCAAGGACACGATCTGGAAGAGCCGCAACATAATGTTCTTCAGCCAGAAGCTGTACCGGTTTATCAACTGTGTCGAGCTGGTGTCACCGCACCATGCGGCAAAAGAGCTGGTGCACACGATACGCCAGGGACAGATCACGAGCCTGTTCCAGAAGAGTGTCAAACGGGTAATGTATTGAGGGGGGAAAGGGAAAATGGCTTTTTGGTGCGTTCCAAAAAATTTTACGTTACGTTGCTGTTAAATTGTTGTCAAATTGTTTAAACACACTTCCAAACACACTCAGTTCAATTCGACCGTACATATGCTTTTCCGTAAGGTCGTTTTCCCTTTTTGCTATGTGATCCTCCCGGTAACCGCTAGGTTTTTTTACCTTTCGCCTACTAACGCGCGCTTTCCCTTTCGGCCCAGAAGGAGGATGAGCAGAGACGGCGCCGCAAGAGCAAGGCCCAGTTCTTCGAGATGATCCAGGAAATACGCAGGTAAGCGTGAGAGCTCTCTCTCTCTCCTTCTTTCCCCCATTTCTGTGTGGTCAGTGTGGTTTATGCGTGTGTACTTTAAACCAACCTAGAAACATCAAACTCAACAGGGTGCAGCTGGACACGGATGTGGATGCGTCACTGTCGGCTACGTCGGAGAGCACCTCCCAGGCACTGCTGCCCGAGGTACATCCTGCAGGTTCTCGCCTGTCGGCGTCGGCTTCTGCGAGTAGACGGGCCAGTCCGGGTCGCTTGTCGAGGGCTGGGTTCGGATTTGGCAAGTCTCGTGACGGGGGAAGTAAAAGTTCGTCCTTCTCTTCGTCGCTCAATGTGCGTCGGTTTAGCACGGACAGCATCATAAGCGAGCGGCTCGGGACGATCGGTCGTCGGCTGAGCCGTGATGCGGCCACCAGCTCTCCGCCCGACCTGTCGCATCACTTCGAGACGTTTGGCAAGGGCGGTGGGTCGGCGGAAGCGGGCACAAGCTCCAAGTTTGACACGTACTCGGGTAAGAACAATAGCAGGGAAAGTGTGACCGTGTTCAAGTGTGACACATTCAATGGTAAGCTAACGCCTGGCACGGGTGGGCTGGATACGGTGGACAGCATGGCGGGCGAGGAAGCGGGCCGAGGGACCGAGGGACGTGTGAAACCGGACGGCGAGGAGAAGCCGATACTTCCGGTAAAGACCAAAAAGCGTTCTCGCCGGTCCCCATTGAACCTGGAGCTGTATGAATCGAGCCGCAGGCGGCTCATTCCCATCAACGAACGCGTCGCACAGGGACTTGCACCACCGTTCCTCGAGGCGGACACCGGCAGTGCGATGCTGCGCGACAAGCTACACGAAGAGCTGCGGCTAAAGTATGGTCAAACGCGGTGGAAAGGCAAGGAGCAGATGGAGGAAGTCTTGGTGGCCGACACGGGGAATCATACCGGCAGTAAACCGAAGCGGCCCAGCCGCCGAATGTAATAGGGTAAGAGACGTAACAAGCAAACACCAAGCTAATATAACCGGTTATAGGCATCCTTAGACACTTGGAGAATGTCCGTTTAGAACGGGCCGGCTCCAGACTCCAGTATCCTCTCTAATCGAAAATGTAGCGACTATAGTGTATCATCAAAACAGTGATACGAATCTTCTAAAAGAACCTTAGCACCTGATAACAAGGAACCTGAAATGGATGATTTTTATGCAGCAGTAGGAAGGAGAAGGAAAAATGCAGTGCAGTTTACGGATTCTGTGGTAATCAGGCATTAGGAGATCTCCAATTTCTAGAAAAGATCGCTAAATCATCTAACCGATAGCGAAACACAAAGTGAACCCAAAAACGACGAAAAATCAAGCAAACTGTTGCAGCTACTGCCAGTTCAAATGCGTACGTATCCTCTCTCAGTGATCGTCATTATCAAAAGGAATGATATTCTGATCTCTGTTTTAATCATTTGCCAACTCGTGACGCCCCGGCTAGCACGGTGAAGAATATAACGAGCGACATACAAATACTACCAAAAGCGAATCAATACGGACGGCCTGGCGTTATGAACATTACTTCTATCTGTCAATGACAGCCATTATCTGTGTCTCTAGGAGTGCCTACTTTAGTGTAACTATGGTTAGCTAGCCTTCTTCCTGTGTTCAGTGGACATTAGGTTTTCTATGACGAGGGGAACGCTTCCAAATGCCTGCCATTCCACGCGACGAGGAACTCGGGCTTTTGGGAAGCTGACTTTTTTGGTAGTACTATAAAGTGTAATGATTTTGTCGACCTAATATAGTAATTGATGTCTTCTATAGAGGGGGCTTGTCGGAAGAGTGTACTAGAGTAGTGTGACCGTTGCGCGCGCGCGTGTGTGTATGGGTGTGTGATAGTGCGTGTGAAGATGAACAAAGAGTGAAGAGCCGAGCTCCCTTAAAGTTAGTTTAACGATCGTTTCCGTAACGCTTTATTTCTGTACCATATTTATAGAGAAAGGTGCTGAAAAACTAAGGTTATATAGAACATGTGTGGTCCAACTTCCAAAAGCAATTGCAGAAACTTATTCCCTATCTTTATTAACTTCAATTGTGAAGCACACCATACACCAGGTATAACTGACGTACGTACAATTAGACTAATAACACGCAAAACCACCTTTGGCAGTTCGGTGTGAACAGGATCTTTTTGCTGTTTGGTTCCTTTTTACTTAAGATTATACAAAAAGCATCTTCAATACGGATTTTAAGCCATTTCCAATAATTCTCTTACACCATCCAGAAGATCAGCTCACGCTCTTATGCTTGAGCCGTGGAGACTGAACGGAAAGAGTTACATAACAGGATCAACGAGAGTGGAATGAAATAAATAGACTTAAAACAAAGCAGAAGCAAAAGTACACTAACATCAAGAAATGGTCTGAAGTATCTAAGTTCTACGAATTAGGCAAATCAAAACAACCAAATAACAATATTATATTTAAATCTAATGTAGCTTTAAGTGCGAGAGGGCAAGAAGAGATTAAGTAAAGTAGGAAACAAACAGAGCAAACTACTTACTACGGGAGCTGTACGGCTCTCTCCCTCTCTGTCTGTGCCACACTGTGTCATTTAGACTAGCTGAATTCAAATGTGTTAGCCGTTCCTATATCGAACGGGTGCGCATCTAGTGATGAAGAAACCCGGAATGTTGAACGAACCGAGTAATGCTTACAAAATACTGCAAACGAAAAGTGACAAGGAAGTGGCAGGGAGCCAAGAAAAGGACCTATTTTAGCATTGAGTTTCTTCTCAAGCGGTTGGTAGCGCACAAATTGATACAAATGCTACGTACGACGTACAGGCTACATTAACAAAGCAGAAGAAGCAGCAGTAGCAGCAACAGCTACAGGCCCACAAACAGAAGTACAGGAGAAGGAAGGCAAAACATTAGAAATCGAAGCCACTTTCGCGTTAAACATGAAACTGTTTTTTAACCGAAATATAGAGTAACCGTCGTGCATAGAACTAAAAGAAAAAAAAAACAACAAAACAAACACAAAAAGAAAGAAGAAACTTCTCTAAAAACGCCAAATATACTAATTAGAACAAACCAAAAAGAAAAAAAAAAAACATCAAAGAAGAAAGTATAATATCGTCTATTTAAAAGTTGTCGTAATTTAAAAGGAAGGGAAGAAGATAACAAACAAACAAAAAACTCGTGTAGGCGCAACATGACGCTCATGTCTAGTGTTGTATTTGTTTTTCGATATTTTCGGATCGAGTTAAGCAACGTTAAGGAACATTTTGAAGAAACCAAAACCAACACCGCATTCGCGGCAGTGAGAGCAAACATGACAAAATGAAATTAAAGAGAAAAAAAATACTAACAACAACTCCAGCACTACCAATAGATTTGTAGAATTGGGATTACAAGACTAGAGAGCTAAAGCGAGCGATAAAATAGTGTTTTAGGTACGACATACTACTACAGTACACTTTACATGCGGTACACTCTTTTAATGGCTACACACATACGTTCACACACAAACACGTGTTTATCACACTTAAACACACACACACAGACACATGTGCACATGTGGAGTGATGGAAATCTTATGATATAAACAATCTCATTTCCGTAGCAGCTGCACATCCACTCTTTACCTCCAGAATTGCCTATCATTTTATCCCTTGGGTGCCGACAGAAAGCGACTGGGACACGGCATGCTACTGGAAGGATTTGTTTCCGTAGGTGAAAGGCTTGTTTGGAAGACAGGCGTGTGACACCCAATGCTAATTTGTACACGAGGTTCCTTATAGTGAGATGGTTTAGAAAATGTTTCTGGTCTGTGTGACTAACGTATGAATCGTTCGTCTTTCTCTTTGTTTTTCTTCTTTTTCAAGTTAGTTAGCTTTTTTTTAGAAGCAGTCCAAACTGTAAGTGCCAAAACAAAAATGTCCACATTGCTGTAAGTGGTCGGTCATTCACTACATCCTGTTCGAATTATTCTACTACAATCGAATGCATCTGGTAGAGAATCCTTCCAGTAATAGCAGCTGTACCAGTGACAAAAGAAAAGACAAAAAAGAAATACAAAGAATGTATATGTTTCCCCTTTTTAAAAGAAAGAAAGAGATATAATGTTCGGTGAGTGCAGCACAACCGAAACGATATTTACTTAAGCTCGCTCGCACAAGAAGCGTAGTGAATGGTATTAGTCAAATTGTTCAAGCTCGCTTCCTTCGTGAAGAGTTAGAATAGCGTGGCGCGAGCAGTCGGGAAAGGACATGCGCTGGCGTGTCGGGTTAGGTTTGAAAGAGCATCCCAGAAGTTTATGAAACAGAGTTTTCAAAAGTGTTCCCGCCTTTGGGGCTTGTTGTGTTTGCGTTTTAGCACATACTATTCTCCGATACTGTTCTAGATGAAAATGCACGTGAAAAGTTAAAGTAACAATGAAACAAAATAATAAAAAAAGGAAGGACACGCCGTCTCTCTCTCACAGAAAATAGAGCAAAAAAAAACGGCGTGATAGTTTTCTATTTACTGCTACAACCATTACCACAAACACCACCACCACCACCAACCAACACCACCATTCGCGTGAAACTAGAGTTTTCCAATTCGATTGCGAACAGAGCAGATAGCTAATAGTGATGAGGATAAATTGCACTTTAAAATACACTCACAGTACACGCACGTCACAGACATACACACTGCAACCACCAAAACACGATTCATACGCAAAGGAAAAATATACAGAAAATCTATAGTAACAGAAAAATAGCTATATATATTTGTAGATAAGAAACTGTTATCTTACCAAATAAAATCGGAAACGTCCATTGAAGAATCGCCATTGGGTTAGCCAAGTATTGACTTTCTTTCAATCGGGGTTTGGTATTTTACTAAACGAAAAGAGAAGAACATACTAGTTCATGTGATGACAATTATATCGTATAGACGCAAAATGTTAGCCTTACAGGTATGTATAATAGTACTTGGGATACTACTGTGAAAATAAAATGAATAGGAAAACTGCTATCAGCGTAAAACAATACTCTTAACCTCTCTTCACAATCCGAAGCCGTAGTATCATTTTTCATACCGACGGGCGACCAATATTTCATTCACAAATTAATCTCCTTGTTATCAGTTTTGGTGTAAATTTCCGGGGGTATTATTTCACTCTCAGTGGCACGGTAAATCTAGCGCATGTTCCACAAGCTTTCAGTTACTTATCCGCTCAACAAAAAAGAGAGATTCGAAGAACGAGACGGACGGACAACACTCGAACTCAAACGAACAATCAACGTCTTCTTCTTATTTGAGTATAAGGTTTTTATCTGTGGGAGTCTGTTTCGCTCTCTTTCGCAATCTCGCATACGGGATTTGAACTCAGGTCGTGTACGGCCATAACAGCATACCTTTGATGAGTGTGCCACCAGACCAACACGCATATGACTGATATAGACGCGACTCGTATCAGACATAGGCGATCGGACGCCCCCAGATATTCCACTATAAAAGACGAGTACCAGCCGCGAGATGTTCAGTTAGTGCCGATCGCTAGGAAGTGACCAGAACATCAACAAAAGAATACAATTGTGAAAAAGTGAAGCGCTCTAGTCAAGTGAAAATGGTGCAGTGTTGCTAAACGGTGAAAGTGTATTTGGATCAATAACAAAATGAGGTTCAAATCGGCCACTTTTACAATTTACGTGCTTTTACCGGTGTTTTGTAATGTTGAAGGTGGATTTGAGGATCAGTAAGTGCGAATAAATGGATTAATTGTACACAATTCTTGGCGTAATGAAAACTAAGAGTGGACAAATCGAACTCAAATTTTATTTAATGATTTGAAATGGGCGTATGGTACAATGTCCAACAGTGAAAGCGTACCGGATGATAAAACAAGAATTTTGATGTTGCAAACGTTTAAACACGCAGTTCAATTTTCCTCTTGATGGAAAGTTGATTGAAATTAAGTATTGTACACACTTTAAATGATCTTTTTGAAATATAATTCTTTTTATGGAATGTAAAAAGTTATGATCTTTACATCTGGTTGGGGGCGTACTTCGTTATCTGTATTTTATTGTACGCTTCTATACATGCTCACAGTTGGAGATAAAATCATCCACCAGACCAATATGTACTCGTTCCCGTCAAAAAATGTCCTATGCTATAGCACTCCTTCAAAAGAAGAGCTTTTTATAGTGCTTTTCCATGTTCCAACTTCATTTTAGGGCTAAAATACTCGCCACCAATGGACACATCATTATCGAGTCGGCACAGGACAGAAATATCACCTTCTATATGAAGGGCAGCGGTCACTTAAACATTGGCGGACTGAGCGTAGAGCAGGTGTTGCGGACGTTATCAAGGCTGATGATCGACGGCCGGCCGTCGACTGACACTCAATCCTTTCTGCCCGGAGGTAGTGTGACCGATCAGGTTCAGCTGCTCGCCACGTACGTCAGTGGCCCGTACGGATTAATCAAGCGTGTTGAAACGCTCGAGCAAGAGTAAGTACATTATATAGATGGCTCTGTTGTACTGCAAATCAGCTTATAAAAATGCTTTTCCTTTGTAGATCGTCGAGCCGCAACTCAACCCAGATGTATCCCCGTATCGGTGCGCTGGCCCGGCGTGTAAAAAACGTCGAAACGAAGCTGGCAACACTGATGACCACCCTGCAAACTAACCGATGTACCAGCGGACCATGTCAGAATGGCGGTACCTGTATCGCTCAGTATGACTCGTTCGTGTGTCTCTGTCCCAGCAACTGGGAGGGACAAACGTGCACAACCGATGTGAACGAGTGTGCACTATTTGCGGGCACCGATCTGGGCTGCCAGAATGGGGCCACCTGTAAGAACGTGCACGGCGGCTACAACTGCATCTGTGCTGATGGATGGCGTGGAATTCACTGCAACACACGATCTCAGGACTGTGCCATGGCTGGAGCTGATCTGTGCGGTCATGGAACGTGCGTGCAAGCAAAGGATGGCTACCGGTGCATTTGTGATCAGGGCTGGAAGACCAACGGGTTGACTCCAGCTTGTTCCCAGGACGTGGATGAGTGTAGCGAATCAAAACCACACTGTTCCAAGGATCCGGAAGTCAGCTGCATCAACCTTCCGGGCTCGTTTGTGTGTGGTCCGTGTCCGGCTGGCTATACTGGCAATGGCTTCTATTGCGTGGACATTGATGAATGTGAAACAAACAATGGTGGCTGCAGTACCTCACCTTCCGTGCAGTGCATCAACACGAGGGTACAGTTGCCTATGAGTCTTATTAAATGGAATCGCTCTACTAAAATTTGATACACTATCTTGCAGGGGTCTTATCGATGTGGAAACTGTCCACCAGGTTACACCGGTGATGGAAAAACGTGTCATGCGCAGGGCACTCGGTGTACCCCAGGACTTTGCCATCCGATGGCCCGATGTGTGGATTATGGAAGCGCTGTGCCCAACTGCATCTGTTTACCGGGGTATACTGGGTCTGGCTTTGGTCCGAACGGATGTTATCGCTCATCGATGAATCCTTGTGCGAGCGCTCCTTGCCGGGTAAAACTGCTATTGCAATCTTATTCTACAATCCTTTTCCTAACCGTTTACTTGTATCGCAACAGAACGGCGGAACTTGTACCAAGATTGACGCGCAGAACTACAGCTGTGCTTGTCCACCGGGAACAAACCCTCCGAACTGCATCCGCCTGACATCGCCCTGTGATTCAAACCCTTGCCAGAATGGTGGCACATGTGTGGCCGCTGGGAGTAGCTTTATCAGTGGGTTTATGTGCCGCTGCCCATCCGGATACACGGGTTTGCGTTGTCAAACACCAGTGCGTGCCTGTGGAGGAGTTATTTACCAAATTGCCGGCAAGCTGCGATATCCGGCAAACAACGGTACATACAATCATAATGCTCGCTGTGCTTGGTTAATCAAAACCAATGAGACTCAGGTACTGAACGTTACCTTCACCCAGTTTAGCCTAGAAAATCCGGTTAGCTCGGGTGAGTGCAAGTACGATTGGTTGCAGATCCACGATGGACGTACATCGGCCTCCCAGATCATTGGACGCTTCTGTGGTAACGAGCTGCCCCGTGGCGGTAACTTCCAGTCCACTCACAACATGCTCTATCTCTGGTTCCGTTCGGACAATGGTTCCGCACACGACGGCTTCGAGCTACAGTGGGAAAGCATTGACCCCGTGTGTGGTGGAACAATATCAGCCGTAAGCCATGGGCTCATCACGTCTCCTGGCACGCCCGGTAACTATCCGCCGAATCGAGATTGCAAGTGGTACGTGCATGCACCGCAGGGTCGACGTATTAAGTTCACCTTCTTCACAATGAAGATTGAGGTGCACGAAACCTGCAACTTTGACTATCTACAAATCACCGAGGGTTTGCGTGATGAAGGCTTGCTGCTGGCAAAGTACTGCAATACCTCACATCCGCCACCGTTGATTACGCCGAGCAATCAGGCGACGGTTTACTTCCACAGCGACGAGAGTGGCAACGATGCTGGATTCCAGATCCATTACGCTGTGGTGGAAGGAGTGCCTGGCTGTGGAGGAACGTACACACAGCGCGAAGGTGTGATAAGCTCGCCTCTATCGCAAACGGACAACGTTTATCCAAACAATCTCAACTGCGAGTATCTGATCAAGTTGCCGATCGGTAGCCGGATCGAGATCAAGTTTACCAAGTTCCATCTGGAGCAAAGCGAGGCCTGCAAGTTTGATTACCTGGAGATCTTTGATGGGGTCAGTACGGAAGACCCATCGCTTGGGAAGTTCTGCGGCGAACGGATGCCACCGGCCTTCAGCTCGACTGGCAACGCGTTGTTGCTCAATTTCCACACCGATTGGTCGGCACCGAACCCGGGCTTTAGCTTGATATACAAAATCAAGTGTGGCGGCACGTTCACCGACCCTACCCAGGAGCTTATTTCACCCTCCTATCCGCAGATGTACCCAGCCGATCAGCTGTGTGACTACGTCATCCACGCGCCGCTTGGCAATGCAATCGCTTTCGACTTCCAGGACTTTGATTTCGAAAAGAACAGCTTTCCCAAGTGTGAGCTTGACTATGTGGAACTGTATGATGGGCTGTTGCCGACCAACCAGACGCTTTTAGGACGTTACTGTAGCACAAAAACGCCTCCTACGACCCTTTCGTCGAAGAACGTTCTTTTACTGCGTTTCGTCTCGGATGGTTCAGTGGCGGGACGTGGTTTTAAAGGCAACTTTTCGTTCTTCGATGTTAGTTGTGGCGGTGTGCTGATGCGTGAGGATACCATCATTCGATCGCCAATGATTGCCGAGTCCGGGAAGTATCAGCACAATGCCGAGTGCGAGTGGATCATCGTTGCACCGATGGGCCATGCTGTGCAGCTAACGTGGAATAGCTTTGAGCTGGAGCTGAGCGCTCGGTGCGTCTACGATTACGTTGAGGTGTTTGATAACTCATCGATGGCGAACAGTTTGGTTGGGCGGTACTGTGGCACGGAAAAGCCTCCCGCGATCACCAGCACGGGCAACATGGTAACGATACGATTCGTAACGGACTCTTCCTCCTCTAAGGATGGCTTTAGCTTGTCGTTTAACTTTATCGACGTGGAAAAATGTGAGTACACTCGATCACTCTTGGATCATCCCTATTAACTGTTCTGCATGTTACAGCTTGCGGTGGTAACTTCTTCTCGACCAGCGGTATCATTCGCTCACCGGGCTGGCCCAAAAACTATCTCTCCAACAAGGTCTGCGAGTGGATCATTACGGTCCCAATGGGTCAGCAAATTATGCTGCTAGTACATGCGTTCAAGATGGAGAAACACAAGACCTGTAGGTTCGATGGGCTCACGATACGCAACGGTGGAACACAGAACGCGCCCCTTATCGGTACCTATTGCGGAGAGGACAATTTCAACGGCACCATCTCGTTCAGTCACCAGATCTATCTGCGCTTCTACTCCGACAGTTCGCGCAATTATCCCGGCTTCATGATTGAGTGGGATTCTGCCACAACTGGCTGCGGTGGTGTGCTAACCTCTCCACGCGGCTCCATTATCTCACCGAACTATCCGCTTCCTTACGGACAAAATGCTCTTTGCGTGTGGCGCATCTCGATGAGCGAAGGTTCCGCCATACACATCGTGTTCACCGACATGGACATGGAGTCACACAAAGACTGTCAGTACGACTATCTGGACATCTACGATGGTCCCGATATGAGCGGCCGTAAGCTCGGCCGGTTCTGCAACGCTGACACGGACCCGATCGTATTAGACACTGACACGAACCACGCGTACATACGAATGCGCACGGACGACACGAACCAGCGCCGTGGATTCCAGCTGAAGTACAGCATCCTCTGTCGTCGGAATATTACCGGATTTGGAGGCATCATCGAGTCACCCAACTTCCCCAACGAGTATGCTGCATCGATGGACTGCCGATGGACGATCAAGGTGCCGCCAGGAAACAAGATCAACCTAGAGTTCTCGCACTTTGACTTCGAGTCGATCACCCAGCAAGGTGTCGATAATGCGACGCATCAGCGCTGTCCATTCGACTTCATCGAGCTGCAGGAGATGGGACCGGGCGATCTGCCCGTCGCACGACGCTACTGCGCCAACAAACCACCTCCGATTGTTAGTAAGGGCCGGGCAATCGATCTCATCTTCCACACGGATGCGAGCGGAGAACAGATGGGCTTCCGGGCGGAATGGTCCATTAATGGGTGTGGTGGATTGCTGACGAAACCGTACGGCACGTTCACCTCACCGAACTACCCGAACCAGTACCCGAAGGAGACGGAATGTCACTGGACGATCCGGGCGGAGCCGGGTAATCGGATCGACCTGTCGGTAGAAGACTTCCACATGGAGACGAACGATCAGTGTCGCTTCGACGGTCTGTTTATTGCCAATGATGCTAATTTCACGCAGCAAGTGACCAAGATATGCCACGAGCAGCAGGAACCGCTACATCTCGTCAGTAGCGGACCGGAGCTGTACGCCAAGTTCTATAGCGACAGTACCTTCACATACAAAGGATTCCGGGCAGTGTACAGGATGATTGATTCACGTAAGTTGCCGTTTGAACAGTGGGTTGTCGAAACAGCACTATTCTTTTGTCGTTTTCTTCTACAGCATGTGGGGGCAAAATTACTCTCCACGAAGGCTTCATCAGTTCTCCCAACTATCCGTCCAACTATCCGGCCAACGCATCCTGTCAGTGGCTGCTCAAGACGGATACAACACACACACTGCAGCTCAACATAAAGTCACTGGCAATCGAACGATCGCCCAACTGTTCCACAGACTCGCTGAAGGTCTACGATGGTAATGCTGCAATACCCGACCGTTTGTTACTGACGGCTTGTGGCAGTGATCCGAACATTACATCCGTTTCGTCTTCCGCTCACGAGATGCTGGTCAGTTTTCAGTCAAACGAGCTGCTTGAAGCGAAAGGATTCCAGGCAGAGTTCATGACGGTATGGCTTTGAGGTGAAACTGTTACTTCCAGATCACTAACTATCACTTCCCCACGCTCTCAGAACTGTGGTTCACGAATCGAAGTTAAGCGTCCGGGTAACATTCTACTCAACAAGGCACACAAGATGTCTTCCGACAACTGTACCTGGGTGTTGATAGCACCTGTACCGACACAGCGCATCACGCTCACCATAGCGCATTTGAGTGTAATGGACATCGAGGGTGACTGCTTTGCTAGTCTGACGGTATACGACGGCGATGGCACGGATGCACCGAAGCGCTTCGAAGGCTGTGGACACAAGATTCCACCGGCGATTGTAAGCAACGGTAACGCGCTTACGGTGCTGGTTAGCTCTGAAGATGTTTTGCTAAGCAAAATCGACAATCTATTTGTGGAGATTACCTACACCACGATCGAAAACGGTGAGCGTGAAGAACTGGGAAGCTGGAGGGATTTCTCATGAACCTATTTGCTTCTTCTCCCTTCTAGCCTGTGGAGGACGCTTGACGGCTCTGATGGGTCAATTTGCTTCACCGAACTATCCGAACACATACCCGTTGAACGTCGAGTGCGTTTGGAGGGTGTCCGCGTCTCCGGGCAATAAGATGACGCTGCATTTCTCGGAGTTGGATATTGAACCGACGGATGACTGCAACGGTGACTACCTGGAGGTCCGCGAGGGTGATGAAAATGGTCCCCTGCTGGGTGATTTCTGTGGGAACCAGATCCCCAACAATCTTACTGAGGCGAGTAGCTTCTGGGTAAAGTTCCGTTCGAATGGCGAAGGAGTTGCGAAGGGATTCAGGGCGGAGTACTCATACGGTACGTTTGGTGTGCCTAATTATATTTGAACTGTGACATTAAACCTGTGCATTGCATTTGAATTCCAGACACGATGAGCGAAATAACCGGCACGGGAGGAACGGTGACATCTCCAATGTACCCAAGAAGCTACGCTAGATCCGACAACATTGCGTGGCGCATTACCGTCGATATAGGGTCTGTGATAGCGATCACCTTCAACAGATATGCTATCGATCGCCACACGGATGATTCGCTTATGTGTGATGGCGCTTTGTTGGTGAGTGACTGCTAAACTAATCCAGCTTCATTCGACGGTTTTCTGTACGAACGAGTGTGTTTTTTTCTTTCCAATTCCTGTAAGATTTACGATGGCTACGATGAAACTGCTGCCCCTCTGCTCACGGGCTGCGGTTATATCAAACCGGATCCCGTCACGTCTACCTCGAACGTCGTGTACATCGTACTCGACCACTCGGACGTCATGGAATCGTCTTCGTTTTCGCTTAGCTGGCAGCAGAAGTACGTCTCCAACACACCTTCTTACTCTGTCAACAGCGAATTTTTCTGCGACGGTCATGGCGTGATTGTGCTCAACAGTACGGACGCCATTCACAATCTCACCTCACCGGGCTATCCGAACGGATACACGAACGGCCTAAACTGTAGCTGGATCTTTCAATCGGCAATACCGCAGTATCATCCATTCTTAACACTAAACTTTGTCGATCTGGAAGAATCCAGCGACTGTTTGGCTGATTATGTGGAGGTATTCAGCTCGTCCGATCTCGTCACGTGGAAGTCGCTCGGTCGTATATGTACTTATGCCGTTCGAATTAGGTACAGGTTCGACGGTGCTCCCCATCTAAAGGTTGAGTTCAGGACAGATTTCTACCAAAATCGAACCGGGTTTACTGGCAATGTTTTTCTACGCTGCGGCGGTTTGCTTACCGATCCGAACGGAGTCATCACACAACCTGATTCCCTACCGGTGTCGTCAGCTGTCCCGATTGGTCGACTTGATACGTTTGGAACCTGCAACTGGAACATCAGTGTCCGAGCAGGACGTACCATTGAGTTGTCATTCGAGCAGCTTAACATTAACTTGCAGACGTCTCAATTTACGACCAAAGGCTTCGTGGCTATCATGAACGGTATCGACGATCATTCGCCGTTGATTGGTCGGTACGCTGGTACCGAGTTGCCGGGCTCTGTTAAGACGAGTACTAATCGTGCGTTTGTGCAGTACCGACCGAGCGACTTAGGGCCCAATCGGTTCCGGCTGGTCTACCGCGAGGTCGGCATCGAATGTGGTGGTGACATTGTGCTAAACGCGCAGACCAACTCAACGATAATCACCACTCCGAACTACCCAGACATACCGCCGCCTCACACTGAGTGCTTCTGGAAGATTTTGGCACCGGCCGGTCAGCTCCTGCGAGTAGAGCTACTCAATCAAGCTCTACTGCCTCGAATGCCCACGTGCAAATCTGAATACATTCAGCTGCGTGCAGGACTCACCTCACAGGCGCCCGAACTGATGCACTCGTGTACGGGCGAACTGACAAAGCGTATCATGACCCATACCAACGCACTTCTGGTGAAGTACTTTAACGATCTTGTCGATCCGAACACTGCCATTCAGCTGCGCGTATCGTTGGCCAAGTGCGGTGGCATACTTCGAGGTGCACGGGGAACCATCACGTCCAAAAACTATCCCATATTGGGAGGCTATCCTGCACCTGCCGAGTGTGAGTACTACATCCAGGAGGGTCAGTACGGTGCGGTGCAGCTCACCTTCGACGATCTGCACCTGCCGGGCAAGGCTAACTGTAGCGGGGATGACCATATACGCATCTACTCGGTCCTAACCTCATCCAACGAAACTACGATCGATCTGGGCAAGTTCTGCGGTACGAATGTGCCAACGCAACCGATCGTAAGCGTGATACCAACGGTGAAGATTGTCTTTACCACCAGCACCGTATCTTCGATGTATCGTGGATTCAAGCTGAGCTATGCGCTAAACTACAGCCGCTGCAGCCATACACTCACGGGAGAATCAGGTGAATTTACCAGCAAAGGGTACGGCGAAGAGATACAGCCTTTCTCGTTCTGCGAATGGCGTATTACAGTACCGGCCGGACGACGGGTCAAGATTGAATTTATCGATTTGGACATAGCGGAGCGTGGCATGACATCCTTGTGGTTAAACAGGTTGTCCTTCTTCGATGGTTTAAACTACCAAGCGCGCATCAAGGCTATCACTTCCAACGACAACACTACGCCGATCTACTCCAGTGACAATCGAATGCTGGTACAGTATCTCGCCAAACCATCGTCGGGAAAGCGCGGGTTCCGTTTGCGCTACTCCAGCGACGAACCGACAATCTGTGATGGCAATCTTAATGGTTGGCAGGGTACGATTACGACCCCGAATAATACCACGACCTCGGTTTGTTCTTATAAGCGTAGCGATCCAACCCTTTCTCGGGATCCAAGTGGCCAGCCCAAAGTTGGCACACTCGCGATGTATTTCCGCGAGGTGTCTACCGGTGCGTACGACAGAATGTGCGTGGATATAACGCGCAGTGCCACACCGCTCAGTGGTACAAACCTGCTCAAGAAGATCTGCGTAAATACAACAAATGTGGAGGTGCTCTCACCATTCCCCAACACGATGATTAGTACGACGCAAGCGCCATACGGTGGTCCGCTCGCGTTCAAGATGGACTACCGGGTACACCAGTGTGGCGGTGTGTTTGGAGCCATCGCCAACATAAGCTACCCGTCGGGACTGGAACCATTTGGAAGGGATGGTCTGCAGTGTGCGTGGTACGTTGCCTACCCGGACCAGACACTGATCGTGATCGCTTTTGAGCGGTTCAAATTGCAACTGCCTTGCGAACAGGAGTACATGCTGGTGTATAATGGTCCCGGTCCGATGAGCCCACTACTTGGACGGTTCTGTAAGGATTCGCCTCCACCAGCCGAGGGACTGGTCACACAGAGGCATCTGCTCTTCGTGGAATACCACTCCATGACGTCTAACGTGTCGTCCAGCAGTGTTCAGGGCGATTTTGAGTTGCGTCTTAGCAGCAAAATCTTTGGCTGCGGAGCTACGCTGCACACGGGTTCGTCGACGTTTGGATCACCGCTCAAGAATGGCAAGTACTTGCCGGGCCAGGAGTGCGTATGGTACTTGCAAGCGAAACCTGGAGAACACATCGGCGTACGATTCATCAACCGATTTAATCTAGAGAAGAGTCCCAACTGCTCGAAAGACTACGTAGAGCTGTTCGACCAGCGACGTAACCGCGAGTGGGTTAGCCTGGGACGCGTCTGTGGTAAGGATGTACCACCAAGCTTCAACTCGTCCGGCACTTTGATGAAGGTGGTCTTCCGAACGGATGACTCGATCGAAGCGGACGGATTCACTGTCCAATGGAATTCCAACTGTGGTGGTAAGTAGTTGCACCATCGTAACACAGCAGCAAGGAAACGATTCGTGAACGTTTTTTTATCTCACCTTCAGGTATATTCTACGCCGAACCGGAGGCGAACGTGATCGTCAGCCCGAACTATCCGGCAAACTACAACAGCTTGCAGGTGTGCAACTATACTATTCTTGCGAACTCGTCCGACACTGGAATCGAGTTTAACTTCCTGGACTTCGATCTCGAGGATTCGCTCCTTAGTTCCGTGTGTGCGTACGACAACCTTACCATATACCGGAAGATAGAATATGCCGAACCCATCACCTGGGAAAAGGTAGGCACATACTGTCGCAAAACTCCCCCCTCTCGGTTCCGCGTGAAAGATCGTGCCGCTATTGTGTTCCGAACCGATCGGTACATAGAATCACGCGGGTTCCGGTTTGAGTACCGGTTGGATACGTGCGGTGCTAACATAACCGCCTCCAGACGTATTGAAAGCCCTGAGCAACTACCGGCGGACGGTATGTACAGACCGGCTCTAACTTGCCGCTGGTACATCGACATCCCCCCGGGACAGAAAGTGACCGTGCGCTTCGAAACGCTGGAAATGGAACACACGGAGTCGTGCTATTTCGATATGGTGGAAGTTTACCGAGGGTTGGAAGCAAACCAGGATCAACGGTTGGCGCTGTTGTGCGGCAATCTCACTACCCACGCACCGGCCGTGGCGATCAGTGGCAGCCGTCATGGTATGATTTCGTTCAAGACGGAATCCTTCTCCACCTCCAGGGCCAAAATGTCCGCACTGGTGCTCTACACGCCGGACTGTGACAAGCATATTACTCTGGACGAACGATCTCCGAGCTATCGGCTTAACGTTGTCGGCAGTGGGAACGATCACGTCCAGGACTGCCAGTACGTGTTCCAGGCACCGAGCGGATACACCCTGCGGATAGTGTTTGACCAGTTCCACGTAGGATCTTCACGCAACGCATCGAACTGTACGGACGACTACGTCGAGCTGCGGGATGGTGGCAGCGTGTTTTCTATGTCCCTAGGACGCTTCTGTGGCAATGATCGCATTGACCCACAGTCTAGCTTTGGCTCGACGTTACACCTCCGGTATGTGACGGACTCGGCTCTCAGGGGTACACTGTTCGATGCGACCATTACAATGGTTCCATCGCTGTGTGGAGCCATGAACAGAAATCTTACGGGCGGTGCAACTGTTACATTAAATACACCCAACTTTGGAAGCGATAAGAAATATCCACCCAACACCAGATGTTTGTGGTTATTGGAGACATCGCCCGGAAAGCAGATTGAAATACAGTTCTTGAACATGGACCTGCAGCAGTACGACGAGAGTAGTCGGGAGTGCAAAGATTATATCGGTATTCGGGATGGAACGGTAAGTAGGATCCCTCAGATAGGTGGATTTTCACGGAGTGTTATGAATGTCTCTTTTCTAAAAAATCGTTTCCAGCTCAAGTCGATTATTTATGAGGGACTGGGCGATACGCTCATCTTCAACGGCGGCAGTAGCAGTAAAGCCAGCTTTTATCATGTAAGTGTGGCAGAGATTTGAGCAATATGCAGAACAAATCACTTTAAACATCGTATCCCTCTTCCCTGTAGGGCTCTCGGTATGCAAACGCTTACAACATCTACTGTGGCAGCAACTATATGCCCAGCCCTTTCGTATCTATCACGAACCGGGTGTACGTAAGCTTCGAGAGCGATGGGCTCATCGAAGGTAAGGGCGTATCGCTACGCGTTCATGAGAGTACCCTGTGCGCCAAGAACTATACAGCCCTGCAGGGTCGTATCGTGCAGACGGAAATGCAAAAGGACCAATCCTGTACGATCACGGTACAAGTACCGCAAAACTACACGATCGCCCTCTACTTCAACACCTTCTACCTGTACAACGTGGACTGTGCTGTCCACGCGCTCAAGGTGTACGATGGGGCACAGGAATCGGCAAACCGGTTGCTCGGCGAGTTTTGCAACTTTGCCACACCTAACCCAATCTTCACCACAGGCAACATTCTGCGGCTCGTCTTTCCAGCGACCGATCGAGACTTCGTTTCACTCCAGCTAGACGCCACGTATGTAGCTACCGATCAGGGTCAGGGCTGTGGTGGAGAGCTGTACAACTATGGTGGCGTGTTTACCAGCCCACTCTATCCCGCCAACAATCGTACGCGCATGGAGTGCCTGTGGACGGTGACGGTACCGCACAATTTGCTGGCGGCGCTACGTTTCGAAGTATTTGACCTTGGCAGCAAGTCCTCCTGCGCTACCGACTATCTGCAGATCCTCGATCGGGAGGAAGACCCGAAGGCAGAGTCAGCCGCCGTGGATGCCGGACAGGAAAAGGTCGTGCGGCAGCACTGCGGTGGAGACAGTCCGGCCATCTACATTAGCACGCGTAGCACGCTTCGCGTACGTTACAAAAAAACGCAAAACTTTGCCGGTGTTGGATGGGTGATCAAGTTTATGGGCGTCGAAAAGGGCGTTGCGGTAAACGATTACTGATCGAGTAACCAAGGGGCTAGTTCTTTCATTGCTGCTAGGTAATAATCTTAATATTAAATGAGGCTTTTATTCTTCTTTCCTGCAAGACTATGTAAAGGAGAGGAGAATTGAGTCCCTTGGGTATGTTAAAAGTTTGCCTTATTACGAGTTGGAACGCTATGAGTCAACAATTTTTGTCATGTAATAAAACATATTTGCAATACATTACCCCTCTCGTCAGCTGTCCAGCATTTTCGTCAGTGTGTCTACTATCCTCTGCAGCTCTCCCTTTTGGGACGGCTGCAGCCGGTGCGATGACGAAACCAATCGTTCCAGTTGAAGAGTTTGGCTTTGCAGATCTGTCAGGCACTTGTTAATTGTTCTTTCACCATCCTCACGATGCTCGATGGAATTTGAATCAAATTTGCGCTTTTTCGTCTGCGAACTGGTTTGCTCAAACTTGTCCATATCATCATCATCGTCGGGAAACAGTTCGATTGATTCGGACGACTCCATTTTTTGCTGGTCGTTGGTTTTCCGCCGGCAGCGGTGTACGACGGAAGTGACTATAGTGCGAGGCTTTAACGCTGCAAGCTTTACAGAAGCATTGGCTTGCCATCGAGAGAGCTGTGCTTGAAGGTGAGGCTGTTTGTTAAGCAGTTGCTGTATCGCTGGTATCTGTTTAACTTGAAGTTTGTGCAGCAAATGGAATGAATATGCCTTCACGAATGGTATATTATCTCGCAGGAGCAGTTCCAGCAATGGTGACACGTTCGTTGCCGAACCGGCATTGAGTAATTGCTTTCCAATTTGATATTTTACAAATGGTGGCGCTTCACTTATGACTGAGGACTGAGACACCAAGCTAAAAACGGAGCATAATGATGATCCCGTTGCACTTCGTTCAAGGTATTCGAATATGCTATAGGTGGCAGGTGTTGTGATGGCCACCTCCCAATTCAATTGCGTGTTCCATAGGGAATTTATCGACGATTCCACGTTCTTCGATGTCCCACCAGCAA
>KB670636.1:0-41240 GCA_000349105.1 Anopheles epiroticus
GTTGGAGAGGGAGTACGACCGCTGCCCACAACACGATGTGAAGATCGTCATCGGAGACTTTAACGCTCAGGTCGGACGGGAAGAGGCATACAAACCCACAATAGGAAGTTTCAGCGTCCACCAGCTGACGAACGACAACGGGCTTCGGCTTGTAAACTTTGCCTCTTCCAAGAACATGGCCATTCGCAGCACCTTCTTCCAGCATGCAGATTTGTAACAAGTCAGCTACGGTTTCCCTGCGAAGCTGGTACGGCTGTTGAGGGCTACAGTGGACTGTGTGCGTGCAGTACAAGGTGAGAGTGTCGAACATGCTGTCGGATTCGTTCGAATCTCATCTGGGACTGAGGCAAGGGGACGGACTCTCCTCTTTGCTGTTCAACATCGCTCTCGAAGGTGTAATGCGGAGCGCGGGCTTCGACATCAGGGGCACGATTTTTACCCGTTCTCTCCAATTCCTTGGATTCGCGGATGACATTGACATCATCGGAAGGACATCCGCGGCGGTGTGCGAGGCATACACCCGACTGAAACGCGAGGCCAAAAGGATTGGATTGAGGATCAATGCGACGTAGACAAAGTATCTGCTTGCCGGTGGCTCTGACCGAGATAGAGCACGACTCGGAAGCAGAGTATTAGTTGACGGCGACGATCTTGAGGTAGTAGAGGAGTTACGATCGGTAACGATTAGTACGATCGTAACTTCGGACAACAACATGGGCATCGAAATTCGAAGGCGCATTGTTCAGGGGAATCGTGCCTACTACGGGCTTCACAAACTCCTACGATCCAGAAGACTCCAACAACGCACGAAATGCGCCATATATCGCACATTAATACGGCCGATACTCCTCTACGGGCACGAGTCCTGGACTATGCTGGCGGAGGACGCCAATGCACTGGCCATTTTCGAACGGCGGGAGATACGGACTATCTTTGGCGGTGTATGCGAGCAGGGCGTGTGGAGGAGGAGAATGAACCACGAGCTTGCTGAGCTGTTTGGCGATGCAGGTATTCTGACGGTTGCCAAAGCCGGAAAGATACGCTGGTTGGGGCACGTGATGAGGATGCCGGACTCATGCCCCACCAGAAAGGTGCTCGTCAGCGACCCGTTCGGCACGAGGCGTAGAGGAGCACAGCGAGCTCGTTGACTGGATCAAGTGGAGTTGAACCAGTCGGAGATCGGGCTGGAGGACTGCAGCCCTGGACCGAGTTTCCTGGAAACGGATTGGTGACTTGGCCATGTCTCTCAGACGTGCTCAGTGGTGAGCGGCCCAAAGAAGAAGAAGAAGAAGAATATTCAGAAGGACCTTGATTATTCAATGAATCAATTAAATAATAAAAAATAAGAAATTTAATAATTGCTTTCGTTTTCTGTTCTGATCTGATTGAGAAATAAAAGTTTTCTGCATGCAATTGTTACGTTTGTTACTATGCACATGGGACTCGATAGTCCGCTTATTTACAGGATATTTAACTTTGATCACGTTTTTGCTATGCTTTTGATGAACATAAATGGAATCTATAGTACCTGGTGTAGCTGTATTATACGTTCCTGGGATATACTTAAGATCTAAAACTCTTTTTATTATTATTATTATTATTTATTAACGAAGCTAAACATGGTGATACTCAACAATAGAACATGGTACAAGAAAATCGCGATACAATACATATAAAAAAATCACAAATGCCGCCTAACATAAATGTCCTAAACCTATTTTAGAACAGTTTTTTGAATGAGGATAAAGACATGTTAAAAAATATGCGAGTACATGTTTAAGGAGCATATCATGGCATTTAGTGGGGCATTGCGGCCGTGCAAATTACGGGATCGTGATACATAAAACAACTGTTGACGCCTAGCAGTTAGTCTGGGTGTTATAAAATGCTGAAATGGGTTTTGAAAATTTTCAGCAGAACAGCTATACACTATATCCAGAAACATGTTCCCTATAGCATGCAAAGTAACAACACCTAATTTCATTTTCATAGAATAATGACAAGGAACAGACTTCCTTGCCCTGGTCCTTGACCAGTTCAATTTTCTTCTTTGGATATTCGAAAATTGTATTGAAAGTGTACTGCAAATCTCCGTAGTATATGATACTCAATATACACGATTCCGCAATAGAGAAGATTTTAAAAATGATAGTCTAACACATTTAATGAAGCTGAAACTATAATTGGATACTATTGGAATGCTTATTTTCAATGAACTAATAATACACGTTAATTGAACATTTTAATATTATAACTGGATTCTAAAGAAATATTCAATATTTGGAATCCATTCATATTGTTAAATTAATCAAGGGTAGCAGCTTAAAAAATCGTGCTAAAGGGCTTTATCTATTTCATTATTTTAATTAATGTTGATTTTAGATTGCTGAAATAATATTCCTATCGAGACTTAATGGGATTTAATGCATAATTTTCTTCACTATTTAACTACTTAACTATTTTTAATCAAGTACAAACGATCTTTTATGGGAAGCGTTCGGTATCGGAAGTATCTTTCGTCAAGTCCCGACATTGTATCGATCAGATCAGCAGATGCACTAAGAGACAATTTGATGGCCATATGTATCCCTCAGGATATGTATCAGGAAGGTCATATGTATCCCAACAACAAAACGATCATAAGCACAAAGACTTGAATACTTTATGTGAAAAGTTCAGTCATGAGTCATAGCAAAGAATAGGAAATTTTGGTCGATGTAATTCGTGAACAGGTAATTTATAACAAAAAACATCTGGATGCAGCGTTGGTAGAAAAATGGGACAATATACCACCCGAATATCACGAAGATTAGAATCCCTATCAGTCCGGAATAATAAATCGATGCCTTGTGGTTGGTTGGTACTTGTCGAAATCGTTTATTGATTTGCCGACACTACCATTAGTATTAATTTGGTTACCACACAAAAATGTTGTTTTCGATTAATAATAGAGTGTAAAGTGATACATTGTTTTAAAAGAAGCATTAAAGAGTTATTGTTAAAAGTTATATTATTATTATTTTTTAAATACTTTGAAATGCCATCAGCGAAATCAACATCACCCTTGCATTGGAAGTGAGCATACTGTACATAAGTTTTATAGTAGTCTGAGCTGCTGTCCTCCAATCTCCTTTTAATGTTATTAAATAGCTTCTTTTAAATTTCATTTTACTGCCGGACTACGTGTTCCTTAATCGTCAAACCGCACCAAGCGTTATCGCAAAAATAATCATCGTTGGATCATCAGAAGCCGCAAATCTTACAGAAAGTTTAGCCTCAAACTCACGTGAGACTTACCTCGGATTTTGGTCAATATTTTAATTTTTTATAATAAATTATAAATGAATATATAAAATATAATAACTAGAAAACAAGTCCTGACTGTTAATAAAGTTCTGATGAGTTCTGATTTACTTGAAATTAAAATTCAAAGTATAATATACCTGTTAAATTTAACGAAAGAAAGCTGCTTAAGTGCTGTTTAACTGAATCAGGGCAAACTTTGAATCTACTGCATGTTCCGTATTTAAACAGTGATCTTTAGCGTGATAAAATTGGCTGCTTAAGCAAATTTGGCCATTTGGGAACTTTTATGATTCCAAAGACTACCATACAGCATATTAGTTTTTAGGAATGTATAATCCTATTTTTATTTTTCCTTCCTTTCCGTTTCGAAATGTTCCTTCGGGAGAAATCTTCTATCCAAGGATCGGACGAAACTACTCTCTTCGAGGCTCGGATGAATATTTACTGCCGGAGGTTTTAACGACACTACACTCTTGGACTACACTGCGAAGTTCAGATGATACTAACTCTGGTTCGGATACGGCACCGTTTTTATACTACGCAGGCCGTATCCAGAACCTTCTACAATTTTCTCCCCGCCTACTTGTAGTTTCAAGATGCTAGTAGATAGTACTACAAGATGCTAGTAGAGAAGCGAACTTTCTGGTTGCGATCCTTCCAGAACATCATAGTTGGCGTTCTTTTCCGATGCTCTGTCGCTACAAGTTCATAAAATTTATCAATGAGTGAAAGTCCTTAAAAGAGAAAACTCAGAGAAAACCGCAAAACTCGAATATGCTATGGATTATACCTTCGACTTAGTCCTCCATCATGGACGTGCATGTATAAAAAATAGTTCAAAAAACAACGCAACAATCTGTTAACATTTGAATTCTTTATGCATAAAATATTGTTTAGTTACTCATGTTACATAAAAATGAAACACAACTTTAAGCAAAGAATTAAACAAAAAATCCAAAAACAAAACAATTGATATCTCGATCATACAGTCATAAGATCCTAATTTTAATATTTAAAAATCCGTGAACCATCCAAGAACCTTGTGACTCAGGAAAAGTCTGTAAACAATTTTTTCCGTGTTCAAAACATGTTGTTTCTAGTGCTTTCATTATTATCGAGCTATTTTACTACTAATTTTTAGTCATTGAGCTGCTGCTGCTCAGTTTTGGTAATTTTTGGTGCAGGGATCGATTTACGGGTAATTATTTCATTATTTACGGGAAATAATTTGTAGAAAGTTTGAACAAATAACAAATATATCTAAATGTACGATCACCGAACATAATTATTCTTTTTATTGCAAATATGAATGAACGAAAAAAAAACACACATCTAGAATGCTGCTCAAGAGCTGTTCGACGGATCCAGATTACGGTACTTTAGAAGCTGCTTTAAAGCTGCTTTAATTAACTGCAATTTACCCTTTTAAAATGCGATCTAGTTCGCCATGATGGGCTGAAAAACAAATTGGTCTGGTTGGGAATCAAAAACTGGTAACGGCGATCATGATTTTATAAGCAGCGTTTCACTGGGCTACAATTTGCAGTCGTTTGAAATGCTGCACAAGATCGGTCAAGGAAAAAAATGTGCTGCACAAGATCGGTCAAGTAACTGTCAAATGGCTACAGCTGTCATAACGAATGACGCGCATGTGCCAGCCTGATCCCGGCATAATTTTGAGATAATCAATGTAGGGTGCAACGGTTCTAAACTAATCGTGGATCATTCATAAACGAAGTCATCGTAATTGAGTGAGGAATATGGTCGTCGAGACACGGTTCTAGACGCCGCATGGTTGCAAAGTGACAAACTTGCTGGCATCCAAAGTTCAGCCCAATTCTGCAGTGATCGTGAAAGCGTGGTAGTGTTGTTTTGTTTGGTTGGCTACAGAAGAGGTTGATGACCATGGCGAGGAAGTTGTATTTGCTTCTATCCGTGCTGCTATCTTTATTCGGTAAGCATTTGATGCAGTTAGCACGGCGTTGCCAAGCAACTATCGTACTGTTGTGTGATAGATGTAAGAAATTGAACTGATAAGATAACCTTTGCCTTGAACTTGAGGCCCAAATGAAAACAGAAAAGAAAGAGACATTGCATCAATTAGAAGGAGATAGAGTTCGTGCAGGAAAGAAAACAACGGTGCATCGCACTCGAAAAGAATCAAAAGCGTCTAAATTCGACAATGGACATGAGGAATATAAACTGATCGTGATTTATTATAATGAGACACATAAAAATAAATGAAACTTATGTAGAAGAATTCCTGGTATTTCGCTCCCAGAAAATAAAATATAGTAAAAGTAGAAAACTATCTATTTTAAAGAATATGTTTAGGAAAATGAAAAATGTAGGACGAATACCAACTCATCATGACGTGTCCCGATCAACGATCAGCTGATAGCAGTACGGCACTCATGTACCCCAGGTTAATGTAGTGTAAACAAATCAGATCACTGTACTTATCATCTCTGTTCACATCTCTTTCGTTGCAGAATTCGGATACGTGGCTCCAGGTAATTGATTGGTGGTGTTTATTGTTTTGTAACATGAGCATATTTAACGAGCACAACGTGCATGGCACACTGTGATGTGAATGTGATTTATAAAATGATAATGTAAAACAAATGTAAACTATTTTCTAGCCTTCGGAGATGCCTTTCGTGTCGGAACGGAGGAAAGGTTTGATTTTTCTAACACGGTACATGTGGGGAATGCCAAAAATGCATCTGTTCCATTTGGCTATCGAGTGCATGCAACCGTTATCGTAGCATCTGTATGGGGAAATGATGAAACAAAGTTATTGAAAATACAGGTATAATATAATTTCGAACATTGTGCGTTAAGTTTTCAAAACTCATGTTAAATTCCTCTCATTAATTTCCTCAACTCACATTAATTTTCTTTTAGGTGCCAACCGCTTCCGTAGTTAGCATTCCAGACGACCGCGCTGGATCTTTTAGTGGAGTAGAAACTCCGTTCTATGCATGGTGGAACTTAGGTCAAATTAAAGAGGTATACTTTTCAACCTCAGACACGGTACCAGTGAAAAACTTCAAGAAAGGAGTCTGTGCACTGTTCCAGTACCAATTGTTGGACGGAACATACAATGAGGATGATCCTTCTGGACAGTGTGAGACAAAGTATATTTCGCACTCTTCGACCCGTTATCACAAATCCAAGCTAAACTGTAAATACGATGCAAATCGGATACAGCGTACAGAGTATGCTTTACGAAGTAATCTGAAAACATCACGAAACGCGGATTTCACCGTGGATACGGACGGTGCACTGCAAAAAGTCAGAAGCCAGGACTATGTAAAATATTTGCTGAACGCACACGATCAGTTCGGACCGTACTACGAGTCAATCATGCAGATGAACTTGCAAGGTGGCAAACAGAAAACGGAAACATTGCAAGGATCAAGTATAGAAGAGATTATCAAAAAGTTATCGTTGCAGAAAGAAACACTTCTGGCGGAAGAGTTTTATGCTCCTTGCAAAGATAATAACTGCGGGAACATTATCAGTGTATTTAAGCAACATAAGGACTTGCTCACTAACGCTAATGTCGGCAAAGAGTCATCAGCTACGGCACTGGTTGAAATGGTACATACTGCACGAAAAGCAAAAAAAGAAGATTTGGTGCGTATTATTAAGGCTAAATCATCGAATGAAATTAAAGGACAAATAGTTGATCTACTGGGAGCAGTACAAACTGTTGCTTCGCACGAAGCCGCCAAATCCGAATTTATTCGTAGTGCTAACCCTGAAAACATGTATCTGGCAGAACGCTATCTGCAAGCACTTGCTATCGGCACGCGACCAATAGTAGAAATTGTTAACGATTTATTGGAAATGGCGCAGACGGAGCACAGAAATGTGAAGTTCTATGATTCTCTTATACAATGTTTGGCTGCAGTAACTCGTCGATATGCCCAACTGGAAGGTAACTCTTACGAGACGGAGGCTGTGAAGAAGGTGGTAAACTTTCTTGAGGAAAAAATTGACGAATGTTCAAAGGAGGATTGTAAGCTCAAGTTTATTCGCGGATTGCAAAACCTCAAATGTCCCAGAACAGTGGACAGATTGTTAAAGCTTGCGCAACAATCTACCAAAGCCGTCAGTGTAGCAGCGATGAAAGCGCTGCGATCATTTTCTGCCTACCTGTGGAACGACGAGTTTAGAGCTGCATTCGAGGATATTTTCTTCCAAGTTTCCAAACGTTACGATTCTAGTGCCCGTACACTGGCACTTGATATACTGTTGGACCTAAAGCCGGACTATGATGAGCTGTCGCACTTGATGCAATTTTTAAAATCTAGCGATAAAGCGTACGAAGTGAAGCAGTATTTGCTTCAAAAATTGCGGATGGTTGCCGGTCAATGCTCTGAATTCAACGCAATGCTGAAGAATATCATCGCACGTGATCCCCAGCTAAACAATTACCACGTACTCGCTCCCAGGGGACTATCAACCGCCCTAAGTCGCACGTTTTCAACTGTACCTTCGTTTAATGCCTCACTTACGAGTCTGCAAGAGATGAGTGGTGGAGTATTAAAACGGGGTATAGTTGATTTAACGCTAGATGTGGATGACGAAAGGACGAGTCTGTTTACGCTAGGACTATACGCAGGTGGAATGTCCTCATTCGTTAGTAGCAACGACGAAGAAGCGGGCGATGGTGCCGAAGAGGAAGAAACAACGGCTGGTATGGAGTTGACGGTGCAGGGCATGGTGATGAGACCGTTGGAATTTTTCAACGGTAAGGGAGAATTGATGGGACATGTTTGGAGCGGTACAGCGTCGGAACCGACACCAGCCTACCAGGGCATCACGCTTCTGCAGGACAACGAAGAGAGATTTGCTTCGCATAACGGGTTAACTTTGGCGCTCAGTGCAACCGGAGCAGTATCGATCGATTTGAATGGTCAGGTGACTATGAGCTTATGGGGCCGAAACGCACAATCCAAAGTGGAGCAGAAGTAAGAATGAACCGTATTTTGTACTGGTAACATTTTCTATATCCTATTTTTTCTCTCTCTCACACACTTCATTTTAGTACCGGAATCAGCATGAACAGCAGGTTACATTTCGATGCACCGTTCGCGTTAGTAGATGTGCGTTTCAGCTCAGTGCAGGCACCACAGCTGCATTTAACTTCGCATTTGGACTTTTCTGGCGATCCTGCACTGTGCATGCAACTAGTTCAACCTAAGAGTTCCCTAAAACATCGTTTTGTGAGAACAATAGATTTAATAGGAACATCACATCAAACAACACGAAAAACAACCAAATCATTTAAACTAAATGGGTTAACACATTCTCTCAATCGAAAAAATAATGACATGTGTAATCTGATTTCAAACAGCTGATGTCGCATATTAGAAAAGCATCGACACAGTAATAGTTTAAAAAAGGGCTTTATAATAGTTGAAATGGAGGTAAAATCATTCGAGCTATTAAAAATGTTTAAAGTGCAACTGTTTCATCAGATCATTCCGTTCGCATTTCGTAGATTCTGCAAAACACTGACAATAAGATACTGTTTCTAATTTTCTAGGTAAAAAAGTGCAATTCCAATGACAAATATAAGAATAATGAAAAAAAAAAAACTTAATATTGTTGTGAAGAGATTGTAAAAAAGTGAAAGAAAGATATGCAAATATTATTATCAGAACTTTAAATGAGAAATTAATTTGAAATCAATCTATCAAAGAAAAATATGATCAATGTTGGTGGAAACTCATCCTGACATTATCGACCTACCATGTTTGAATAACGATTAATTTTAAAACATAATCAATTATGTGTTAAGTACAACGTTTCCGTACTATATTAATTTTCTTTCAAACTTTCCAAATCCGATTTACATGAAGATCAACATTTAAAGTTAGATTTTTTCTAACTTCTTTCCTACTTACTTATCTGGCGCTACAACCGCTTTTGTGGTCTTGGCCTGCTGCAACAAACTCCGAAACCGCTCACGGGCTGGCACCGTCGTTTGCCTATTTACTTTACCGGCTTTGCTAGGGAACGTCTATACGTCTCATAGGTTCTATACGAATAACATGGTCAGCCTACAGTAGATGGGCGAGCTTAAATCGCTGCACAACGGTGAGATCGTTGTATCGGCTCTTTTATTGGAGCGTGACTTGTTTGCTATGTGATAAAATATAAACGTTAACCACTTACATCAGCAGTTAAGATTCTCGCTTCCTACTTATAAGCTTATTGATTAAACGAAAACAGATCATTCATAATTGAAACACCTCTTTCGTTCCAACCGAAAAATTGAAAAATTACCCTCTCTGAAAATATCCCAAAAACGATACAGCGAACCCACCATGTAAATGTCAGCAATCAGTTTGACACATAAATTTGACAGTAAGATAATGCAAGTGTGTGCGTATGGAAAACGAACGAAAACGTCCGAGTGCGCAAGATTTATGTACAAACTTCTTCGTTTTCATCCCAAACTTTAATTAATTTCGGTGCTGTGACTCGCAATAGGCAAATGTATGGTTATTCTTCTATGGCCAACCAACGGAGGAAGTAAATTGTAAATGGTAAAGCAACAGTGTTTACCCGTGCCATTCGTCCATCGCTCAGAATACCGTCGGCTACGGTAGCAGCAAGGTTCTAAGCAAATCAAACCACACGGTGGTGGGTAGTACCAAAAAGACTGCCAGGAAAGAAATAGAATCGTTTGTTGCAGCAAAGTGTGAGCTGTGTTTTGTTTCAATCATTGCTGTACGAGGTAGTAGAAAAGAAAAGTGTTGATATAAGTAGGCGTACTTGCAGGTAGCGATGATGATGCCGAATATTTATCGCCGACAAGATTTCGTAAACATCATTGAAGAGAAAGAAAAAGAAAATTGTCGAAGCAAAAATCTTCCCCTGTGATGTGTTTGTGCAACAAGCTGTTTTTTTTTTCTTCTGTTGTTGATCCTAGTTGGGATACGAATGAGCTTCGTCGCATAAGTTTATCGTCCGTTTTGGTTTCGTGAATGAATAGTGCATTGATGTGGGCGGAAATGCGCTAGTAGTGAGAGTTGTAGAGTTGTTATCCGTTCGCAGTTGTGCTATTCTTGTTTATCGTCAATAGCTACGCTTGCGTTCTAGTTGAATGTGTGCAGTTAAAGTGTTGTCCTTCGTGGTAATGGGTTCTCAGCGTAATTGAAACCTTCTCTTCCTTCCAGATAACAAGCAGAAGCATAAAAGTATATGAGTGTTACAGAAAACCTACCACGAGTTAAGCAGTTCACCAAATTCGGTACGAAAACAAACCCACCGAGCGATCGTCAAAGCAATTTACTAGTTTGCCGTCATTTGTAATACAGGCAAGTTGGAACGGCAAATCCAGTGGCTGAAAACTTCTATCCACTGCAACGCCTTTTTCCTAAAGGCGCTTGGCATTTGCGGGGAACAAACAACAAATCAAACAAATTATTCGTCAAAGCGCAGGACATTCGTTCAGAGGCTCTATAAAAGTATCCATTTTTCGTGCAGTTAACTACAGTGGTTTTGAGCAAAGAACAACCTCTTGTTCAATTTTGTTCAGGCGTACTTCCGTAAACAGTTGAATATAGTAATACAAAAGGCGTTAAACACTCAGAGAGGAAGGTAAGCAATAGAACGCTTTTTGCATAATTTCAGAGGAGCTAGTTTCTACATGATTTTTGTCTGATGGTAAAAATCAGATAAAGCATCTTAATAAAGCAAGAACTCGACAGTAGCAGTCAAGAGATCATCTAGCTAACGATTTCTTTTAGCCCAATAGTAACTACCCTTAAAAGTGTCGAGGGTTGAAGCAGTGCTGTCTTTTTTCATGAAAGGATTCCACAATAATGCGTCAGCTATTAGGATGATGATCATTTGCGAAATTACGTCCGCTGGTCGCGTGTAGCCACTTGCTCTTTTGGGGGTTGGACATGAGGTGGGGTCTCACGTTGCTGTTGAGCAAGCAAAATCGATATACCGTGGTAGCAGAGTAGCGGCAGCCTTATCCATGATCCGGTTTCCTTCGTGCTTGCGTGATATCGTTCAGGCACCGATTGTCCACAATGGCGTCACTAAATGTCGTCAGTAGCTCTGGTCGGCACGCAGCCGCTGCTGTGGACAGAATGGAGAACCTCAATCTTACCAGCTATGTGGTTGGTGCCTTTTATCGATTAACTGTGTCGTGCTCACAAAGCAGAGCAAGAAAAACGAACATGTAACGCTGCTACCTTTTTTTTTTCTTTCGGCTTCCCCTCTGGGGAGTCATTGACCGGTAACTAAAAAGATTTGTTTTTATGTAGTAAAGCATTATGTAATGATTGCTATAGTTTTTTGTTTGCAGAGCAAAGTAATATTCCTTGAATACACATATTCACAATTAACAATCTTAATTAAAATTAAACACGTTATTAAAGAATGAATAGCTGTTATTAGTTAGGATCTTCTTGTTGGTTAAAAAAATATAAGTTGTTGGAAGTTTTAAACTCCCTTGGAGACGGATTAAAACGAATAACATTAATCGATGACAAAGAGGAAAAATCAGCAAATCCGCAAAATTTTGCAAATTTTATAGCATCTTTGCTTCGCAATTTATTTTGCGAAGAAAAATGCTACAAATCTTTTCAACATCTCTAGGTTCAGGCGTGTTGTCACAACAGATTTGTTGAGTGTATCCGTATGGTATTTGTACTTGCTGTTATGCTTTTGTGTTACCTTCGTTTCGTTTCACTTTGCGGCAGTATTGCTTTTAATGTTTTATTTATATCCATTGCTTTTGCCTCGTCGAGAAAATGCTTTCGGTTAAACCGTACCTTACACATGCAGTTAAAGTACTTTCATTAACTCAACTGTATTAACGATAGTAACGATGGATGTTTGTATGAGTGCACACAGCTTACAACTTGAAAACAACAACCGCGTCCTTTTGCTTTTGCTACAAAAGTCACAATCCGTTAAATGAAAAAATACAGCAACAAAAACCGGTAGAAATGTGCGCAATTTGTACGCTTTGTGATTGGTTAAGTTTTCTAACTTTAATCTTGTTTGTTATAAATTAGTGTATAGATAAAAGTCTTACCAAGAATCCACCCATAAACTTACAGTAGAAGCATGGAACGCGTGTGGAGGAAAAGCCGTTTTGAAGGCAGACTAGTTGCAACATATCGATTGAGCTTTACCAGCGTGGTAGAAGCGTTTGACTGCAGTTATAAGTTGGTTTTAAGGTTGCATCCCTCAAAATGGTATTAACAGCAATGACAACTATAATTAGCCTGGATTTTTTAATTCACACGCATACTGATCGTGTGTGGAGCGCCACAATTAATGTCTCAAATGGCTAAAGCTAAAATATATTGTCCAGACCATAGATTGACGGGCCGATCCTTTTACAGCTGAAATGTATTGGTGTGATATTGATTTGTGATTGAGTTTTTATTGCTACATCAAAGATGGAATTGACCCAGCATAAGCGTAAGGATACGAAAGAGCCACCGTTGGCAAAATTAATGCTGGCAGCTGGCACCGGCTTTAGGTGAGGCAATTGTAGGTACATCTTGCACTATGTCTATGAATGATGAGGAGGCATGATTGACGGAGCATCAATGACGAAAGAAAGGCAGAAATGTTAGCAACTTTATTGATAGTACCATTTATGGGGTATATTCTACGCTGCGGTAGCGGTGACATGACTCACTTGCGTATTGTTAGCACATATGACGCTACTGATCGCGATATTGGGAATACCCTTTCAAATGTGAATGCTGATCAGAATGCTGTCGGCCCAAACGGGATAGGTATAGTGCAATTAATGGTGGTATAATGATACATACAGGCCTTTAAATCTGGTAGTACTGTAGTGGATCTTACAAGTATTAGCTATTCGTTTAGAGAGTAAGTCAAAGAAGATGATAAAAAACTAAACATTAGGCCAGATATCCAAAATTGTGTCCAACAAATTCTTCAGTGTTTCCTAACCGTGAAACATATCTCAATTTTAATTTAATGGTTCAGAAACACGGTGTTTGCTTAACTAAATACCGGAACATTAAATTAATACGCCCGCTAATGGATGTACTTTTGTTTCTTATCTTGACAGGTATCACAATGCTCTTCGAAGATCTTACATAAACTATAAAAATCTTTCAACGAGATGCATGCATTTCGCGTCCGACCAGGGGTACTAGTGTCCCCATGAAGAGGTTCAGTGTAAATGTTGAAATTAATAGAAATCCAAAGTTGTTTATCAAGCGTGCTGAAGAGAAGTGAATTCTAGTCATTTGTGAAGCATCCGTAGCCAACATAAACTACCAAAGGCATATCGTGCCGTCCCACAAAATAAATGCATTATAAAACAAATCACAACATATTTCAAAACAGATCGATCTGTCTTGCCTCGTAATCCAAGTCACCATATAGTAAATTGTGCTTTTTGAGATATCGAAATTAAACGAATTAATACTTTTGTAAGAAGCACTTTCAAGCGTTGGGGCAGGATTTAGCAATAATTTCATTTAAAAACGAGTACAAACTTTACGTTTCAACTTGTACGAGAAACTCCTAAAAGTAAATCTACAGTAGTGGTGCGTTGGTTCGTCAGAAAATCAAACGTTATCGTAAACGCGCAGAGCCCCATTATCATTGAGCTTCAATAACAACGGACCGATACGGTAAAGATAGACGACAGATAGGTTAGTAAGAAGCACATACCTGTACAACGTCTACGGGCGGCCCGTAAGCGGGTCTTTCCTGGCCACTGGAAGTGCAGTAGCTGTAAAGAGGCATGCCGCTTCTGTGTGTGAATCGAGTGTGTTTCTGCATGGAAGGCATATTTCAAAATTTTGCCTATTTGTGACTGGTCAACTGGTGAAGCAGTGCGTTATGTTGTGTTAATTGAAGTGTTAAGCGAAGATACAACAATCGTCGCACGTTAAGTGATTTCCCGATCAAACGGTTATTCCGGACAAAATCCCGGACAGTAAAACGTAAGCGGGCGAGCGCCATTGTAGCAGTTACTTAAGATTAACCCTTCACCATGCCAGTAAATGCTATCGGAGTGGATCAGCTGAGTGGAATCGAGGAAGAGTCTGACATCTACGAAGCATTTGCGCCCCATGTCGATACGACCAACATTTCGGTGCTAACCGATACACCACCTGGTGAGTAATTTTGATTAGTGTTATGTCAGCGTATGTATTTTCTCGTAAAACTTGTCAGAAATGTACCATTGTAGCCATGCTAAGCATTTTAACGTTAAATTGCAGCATGGTTTCCCACCGTGTAGGAAATATTTCATCTGCATTCAATCTGTCCAGTAGTACCAAGCTTTGAAAGTTGAGATCGTTTGTGTTGCAATATGTTTCTAACAGATGGCTCTTGAGTCGCCGATGCAGGATCGTAGTTTGATATTTGAAGAGGTGTTCAGCAATATCGTTATTTTAACGTTTTTGGGAAATATTTTCAATAATCTTTACTTCAAAAAATGTATAGCGAATGTATAATTTGAATCTTAAGTGAAATAGTAATTAGCTCGTAACAGAAGCAGCATGTTAAGGACCTTGTTTTATGCAAATAATTTAAACGTAAAATTTTATGTATGCATCTATTCATGTGAAGTTGTAACAGAACTCAAAAAACCGGGAGCGGCGGTTTGAAGAGCTCCTGAGCATGTATATGCGCCAGGTAGAAACAGATAAAGTTTTGAAATGCTTCAGCAAGATCCATTGGGTGTGTGTTGATGGTATCAGCTGATTATAGCCACGTGACTAGCACACATGCTCGTGGGCGTAGAAGCGGGCGTATTGGTGAGCGCAACGCTCGCACGAAGCTATGTGGTATTTCGACGTTCATCACGCTGATGTTGATTAGTTTAACCGAAGCTGGTGGTGGTACGTTGGTACACATACTGCTGAGGGCGGCACAAGAGCTCAAATGAGAAACGCAACGTAGAGTTGGTACTTGAAAGCCGGTAAATATATAGTACGACGAGACAGCGGCGGAGATAAATGGAAGAGGCGCGCTGTATTAGTAGACGAAAGTCAAAGGTCTGGGTGCGTGATAAGGGTGCGCGGCGGTACGTACTATTGGGTACGATAACTCAATTAGAGTAGTAAAAAAAAATACAAAACAAAGCACAGAGAAATATTCATTGCCAACTTCCCGCGACTTAGACGTTGCGATTGTTTATGGTAAATTTATAATGATTAGAAAAGTTAATAGAGGCGATTGTATCTGTACAGTAGAATGTGATCGCACTGCCTTTTCCGTGCGATATGGTTGTCATTGAGTTTGTTTCGTTATACACACAAAACGTTTCTTTCACTCAAAAGATTGATTTGTGTGGTACATACAATTGGGTTCACTTCGAAGTAATGGTTATTTTTTTATTTTTGAGTATAATAAAAATATCGCCTAGTGTCAACGAAATTTTCCAACCAAAACATGATGGATTAATTTACCAGTGTAATGGTTGATCATATTTTATTTTGTTTTGAGCCTTTTTGCCCCAATAGTAGTAGAGCTTTGTTTTCACATTTTACATGAACGAGCTATTTATATATCTTCAAAGGGAGTGCAGCAGTTTGAACAAGATAAGCAAGGCATGATACTATTAATGATGCCAAGTTTGAGGTAAGTTGATTACCAGCTTGGTACGGTACTGCTATTACGAAGGTAGTTAAAAAACAAGACACCTTTCGTACTGTTTACAGTGCATGCATATACGCACGAATCGTTTGTGAGTGTCTTGCGTTGGTAGTAGAATGTCACTTACCTAACGCATCGTTTCAGTGCTTCAGAATAGTTTACAGGCGGGGCTCAACTTGAGTGAGAGTGCAGTTCGTTAGAGATCGATGATCTTGCGTTGTTTTACTATCCTGATCGTGTGCATCTGAATTCGATAAGCCATATAGTGCCGTACACTTGCTACTATACAATACTATAACTATTATTATAGTAATGCTTTGTGTTGCTGGTTTGGTTAAATATGTATTTGTTCTGAATGTGATGGAAATAGTCGGTTATGATTATCCACCAATTGAAAAGTTGAAATCTTCTCAATTTACTGATTTATTCGTGATTGATGTGCATAGTGCAATACCTTTACCGTGTGAATAGTGGGATCGAGTTACAAAAAGATATCAATCTCACCCGATATTTTTGTTAATCAACTAAGGAAATGCACTGTAAAATGTGTTTAATGTTTTCTGTTTGCAATGGCGATGGTACAAGCGGCGCTTTTGTGCAAACCAATTGAGTAAAATTATTTATAGCACTGATCTCCGTTCGATCGTGTTCCTCTTTCTTTACGATTTTCATCGCTCGCTCGCCCTGTTTGTTTGTTCTTATCATTCAAAGTTGGATTTAAGCGTAGTTGATTCAATGACCGCAATAGTGGGGGTAATAAAACGATCATCTCACTGGTTTATTTCTGTATTTGCATGGATGCTACTAAGAACCGTTCCTACAAATCTGGCCCTAGCTTAATGACGAATGGAAATGAAGCAGTATTGGTGAGGTGTTGTGTGCGAAGAAGGTAGCGAACATGTTTTGCTAAATCGTGAGCGGAAATAAATAGATGATCGTGAGGGTGTACTATTTTGACTCAAGTGTTTTTTTTTGTTCGAACGATGTAATAGGTAACTCAATCGGTCGAATGAAGAAAAATGTTATATTCATTTACGATACAGTTGGATTGATTTGAAAAACAAGAAAAAATCACCTTAAAGAAAAAGGTGGTTGAAGAAATTTTTAGTGTGTAAATCATATTTTAGTAGAAAAGGAATGGAAAAATCGTCATTATTGTTTGTACGATATTGGTGGTATGTGTTGCGTTTTAGACAATGGTTTACAGCTTAAACACCATATAATGTGATAAGCGATTGTCATGAGATATGATTAAAAGAACAGGATCCGTTTAGTACCAGTGTTTCATGCGCTGGTAAAGTGCCATTATATTCGGGGTTTGTTGTCACATATTCTGTAACGTATATTTATTTTAACCAAATGAAAAGATCTCACAAACTTTTCGCGAATGAACCGTTTCGAAACTAACCTTATAACCAATATGCTTAATAGACAACATTCTTCCTATGCGAATCAGAAGCAATCGAACGCTTGTTTCTACTGTCCCCACCCCCGTAGGAATGGCAGTTTTGCACATTTATGCTTATTAGTCTGATTTATCAGATTTCATTTGAGTCATCGATGAACGTGCTACGGTAAGCGCCACACGTTTGTTGTGTATCAATGCAGTATCGCACGTTTTTGCATCGCATTTCAAACGACATGAAAAAGGCATGTAAGAACATGTGATCAGTCATTCTCGTGCTGAGGACATAACGTAGCCGTAGTCAGTACGATAAAGTATATCATTATATGGTAATCTAGCTGTATGAATAAAATAATGCAGTTAATAGGAGATGCAACTGAAGTTTTACACTCATCCAGCTCCTTTAAACATTGCTTGATTCGAAACTAAAGCATGCATTTAATTTTTAAGACAAGGTTTGGAACTGTTGAACACAAAAAATGACTAATTCATACAGTTGCTACTGAATCGAAAAAGGACAAATTTAATGCAAGGGAAATACAAAAAGAACTCATTATAATATGCACTAGATCATTGATGAGCAAACATCGCAACAACTAAAAATTAAATGTCTGGTATCCTGGTATTTTACTTCCATAAACAGAGCGACGGATTGCAAATGTGCAACTATAGCCATAGCATAAGAACCGATGAGCAAAGAACGCCTCAATGCATGAATTGAACAAACCATCTTGAAAATTGCTCTGGAAGTTGGTGGAGCACGATTGATTGTTTTGAACTGGATTGGTTGAACTCATACACCAAGATGAGATTTATGTTTACCGCTTTTGCTTTACTGCACTTACTGTTGGGATAATCGGAAGGTGCTAATAATAAGACTACAGCTGTATGCGAAAATGTCAACACTATGAAGGCATAAAGCTCACTACTATTAACACAGCCTGTACAAATCCGTGAACAGAGAGAAATGCGCCATCACGACCATCAATAGACCTTATCAATCAGAACTCAGCAGCTATACAAACGCACACAGTATGTAAACATTGGCAACAGTCAACACCATCACATTTTGATTTGATCGGTTTTATACGGGAGACATACAAACCATTGGGATCGGGATCGGGCTAACAGTCTAGTCGTACCGGACAATCGAAATACTATAGTAAGGAAACGTTTGGCCTTGCGTGCACATCGTTCTTTTACACGGGCAGGGTTTTTTCCAAAACTGCACTATTGTGATACTAGTTTGCAGTTGTAGAAATATTTGATTGAAGTATATCCCGTGCTGATTCCGTTGAACAGAGTTGCGTGTGTAATAAATATGTACCTTTTATGTCATTATTTGCGTGCAAGGTGTATACAGTAATAATAGGTGTAATAACAGGTTGAAGTCAGCAAAACGATCAAACTGAATCAATTAAAAGTACTCAAGATTTCGTTAACATTTATAAGTGAAAAGGAAATTGAATCGTGAAGTGGGGAAGTTGGATTATTTCCGATAGTGCGAGGATGTGAAGTGTCGTGCTTTTCCTGTTACTCAGTGTTGCTGCTGGGTCTGATTTGAATGCGATAAATCGATTGGGGTATTACAGCTGTACTGCTGCTCAACAACTAGTGATGTGATTGTTAGGCGATACAATTGTGTTGAATGGATTTTGTTTGCTAAAAACTGCGGAGAAACGTATTTTCACGTATTTTCAATAATGGTAGCAAAAACGCCAGAGGGTATATCGTTGGAAAATCTTAGCAAAAGGGCATCGGTTTACATCGATCCAGAATGTGATTTGTACCTAGAGCTTCAATATTTACAGTCTTCAAAGCTTACCAAATGTACCTGTTTCGACTTGCACCTATTGACATCGAAAGGTAGGACACTGTGTATAGTAGTATAGTACCGTGAAAAGTGTGTATCATAAAGTGTTAAATAAGTGTGGGGTATCATCGCCAAGGATAGGGGTATAAAGCTGTCTGATAGCAGCAACTTTGGAGCATTAATGATTATGCTTCTCTATGTGGTATGAAATACTGGCAATCGTACTTTGGCTTTGCGAATAGTCAATGTTGGACATCATAAAGCAAAATATATACACACAAAATATCATAAAACAAAATATATATTGGTATTGTTTTAAATATGACGCTATACAGGTTCTACGATATTGATCGTAACGTTTGTTTGATATTGCAAGTATATACTAGTACAGGAAAAATCAAGCTACAGCCGGTGTTTGTTTTACTCTGTGTTGACCGCCAAATCTTTAGTATATTTCAAAGTTTAATCTCATTAATTAATGCTTTTTTTTAAATATGTTCGAAACATTCAAATTTAGATTTTTACTGATATTTGTTTTTTTACATTTTTAGGGAAAAAGCCGAACTTAAAATCGTTCCAAGACGTACAGTCGCTCATTCAACAAGGAAAAAAGCGAGAAGCAAAGATAGTGTTAAGAGAAAATTCATGGCCCACCAATTCACCCATTCGTTCACAACTATGGCCCGCTTTATGTGCCCAACATCACGTTGGCAAAACGATGCTCGACGGGTTCTACTGGGACATGGTGAATCAAGTATGTAGCTTAGTGTCTTGTGTATGCTGCAATCAGCGGCAAGCGACAAGCGAAACTTCCTTATCTTAAACTAATAAACAAATCTTCTGTTTCGTAGGTGTTTGGTACAACCGAATTGCCCGAGAAACCTATAATGCTGCCTCCGTTCGTCGACTCAACACACTGTCTACCCTACCATTTGACGCGAAAAGGTCGAGCGGTGGCTGACCGTGTAGTGAGCGTGCTTGGTTATGCCTGCCCAGACATTACGTACAGCCCTACACTCTACCCTATCACTTCCATTTTGTTACACTTTATGTCCGGTAAGTACATCCTTGAATATCCTAAATACCGTAGAAATCGTGAATTGTAGTATATTCAAATTGCTTGGTAATTTTTTATGATATCAGAAGATTCATATCAAAGATGTAAAATGACGTATCACATTTGTAAATCTGATCAACAAGTGTAAATATGGCTGTCGTGAGTATCCATTTATCTTATGGCACGCACGAGAAGCTGCAAAAATGATTGGTACATAAACACCAATCACTTTGTTTGACACTAGAATACGTCTCATGAATATTCAGTTTGAATGAATCGCGTATTTTATGCAGCACTTGTGTAGATTTTTCACGAAACACAGAGCTTAGATGGATATCAGGTCATTTGCGCCAATTGTATTAGGACGAGCAGTACACTTCTATTCAGGTTTCTTTGTATCAACTAGACCCTGGTTTTATTGCTCTACTTGGTTATTTTTGGAGTTACCCTAATACTAAGCTTATGGTACTGCGAATTAAACATCCCAGAATACTTTTTAGTGCAATTAACATCTCTATGTATAATGCCATTGAGGGAGAAAGCCACGAATTAAGCTATGAAGCCAAATTTAAAAGTAACAATCATTGAGAATGACGCGTTTGAACGAATATTGTGAAATAGTGTATTTACCTCAATTGTAAAATATCAGTTTTTATTAAGTTTTACCTTGGTGCAACCCCAAATAAAGTGGGTGTATGAAACCCCTTTTTGCAGAAATGTTCAGATTATTTCAATCAAATCAATCGGTTCGCCCGATCACTCTCATAATCCCTTCACATTATTGATTATTGGTCGTATTTTTTGATAACACAGATTTATTTTATTGCGTGTTCAAAAAAAGCACGATAGTGTTTAATTCCCTCTCCCGCCATTTGCGATAATGACAGCTGAACCAGAAGTTCTGGGTCTACGCTATGGGATCATTGGGATACAATTAACTGGCATTATCTTTCCCATTTAGATTGTTTGGTCAATTGATAACGTTATTTAGAGTTTAAACGACAATTAATCTCAGTACTGTAAGTTTAAGCGGGTGTTTGTTGTTATATAGGTGTCTAGGTTTATTGGTTGTTATGAAACAAATAGTTTGGCAGTGAAAAAGTTGTAATATAATTTTCGGTCTTTACTATAGGTTAGTGTCTAGTCTGTAAATGTAGAGAATCATGATGAATAATAATATTTGAGTTGAAATATAATAATGTAAACTGCCTTAGTCACTGACAAGTGTCTGGATTGCATTTATTCTAAAGCTGTTGATAATGATAATATTAGACGTACGACAATGACAATCAAAATAGATAAAGTAAACTGAAACATTTTTTTAAATTAATATCATAGTTGATTTTTTACAGAACATTAAATGAACAATTTTTTAAATTAATATCATAGTTGATCTTTTACAGAACACTTACCATTAAATACTAATATACCAATTTTTCAGTGTTTTACAATTTATGTAAAAACTGCTTCCTTTTAATATATATAACCTGGGCTATAGCGCGCTAACTGAAATCTAAAAGATAGTTAACGAATATTGCATAAGCTATGTTCAGATGATCTCCCACCTATGTTTTATGTTTTGGATACTATACCAATTATGGTTTTTAGTTCATTAAGACACTTAATACGATGAAAAATTCGGATAGTGACTATACTTTACACAATGTTGAATAAAAGTAATAATATTTTATTTGTTCTCATATCCAGCACAATATTAAGTTCATGATAATGTAAAATAATTCTATATGTTTATCCATTTACTCGAATACTCTAGAGGAAGAATGCTATCACTGTATGGCCAGCCTTGTGGCTCCCAAGGAGAAAGTTTTTATTACTCAAACAAAGTTACTTTACGAAGTCACCTGGAAGACTGTGATGCAAATAGCCAAAAAACATGCGGTATGTATAACTACTGTAGTGTGGATGTTTCGCATATATTCATAAAATAATGTATTTTTTGTTTTTTTTTTTACAGAAATCTGCTGTTAATTACCTATCCACAATGTGCAACGGACAACGGCCGGAATCGATCTTTATGGATTGGTGCTGGTGGATATTAGGTGGATTGCCATTTCCGCATCTTGTACGAGTAATGGATTGCTTTTTCCACGAGGGTATAAAGGTGTTCTACCGCATATCGTTGGCTATTTTGATACTTTTCCATAAACACGTTACCGGCAGTAATTCCGAGTGGGACGCAGATACGATAAAAAATGACATCGATAATGCCCTTCCAAAGTTCTGTAAAAACATACCAGTCTCACCAGCAAAGCTATTACGGACAGCTTTTAGTATAAGAGCACTTAGGTAAGATGCATAAAGCTGGTACAGTTGAGGGTATTGACGATCTGTTTAATTGTTCGTTTTTCAGTTCTACGTACATATCTAGGGTTTTTTTGAAGACTGAAATGTTACTAAAAAGTAAGTCCGTACTAAGTGGAACGAAGCAAATGGTAAGATCACGTTCTAGCGATAATCTACCTACGAGTCAGTCCCAAATCAACGTACAAATGATGTCTCACACTTTAACGATTCGGGAGGTAAGTGAAATATGTGCTTTATAACAATCCTTACACGATCGCAAAGAACAGTACAACATATATACATATTTTTGTTACGAAACCAAAAATAATTGATAGTAGTATCGATAACTATCCTTAAATAGATTTGCCTTCGTTGAATTAAAATTGAGTGAATTGGCAATTCAAAAACTAAAATAATGCTTAATAAATATTCTCCTTGAACTACCTTTCACTAACCTACAGAATGCTGTTACGAGGAATAGTTTCACGTTCTTTTGAATAAGCTAATATACGAACTGTAAACATTGAATTGTATCTTTTTCTTTGTTTCCAATCGTTTTGACTGCCGATGGGGACAATATACGTTAAAAACACTTGCGTCTCTTTACAACTTTGACTCGGCAATAATCGCAAAGCACAGAAATACCGAGAAGGTTTAGATACCTGTCGTGCAATGGTATGAAAATAATTTTTAAAAATATTGTTGTAAATGTTTCTTGGCTGACTGTTGTACAATATGTGGATGGATGCACTACTACATCTCGTTTGGTTGTCGTCCTAAAATGTAATCCTCATATTCAGTATCGTGTTGTTTGCAAACTAAATTAAAAATAATTCCAGTCTAACTCATCCTTTCCATTCCTTTGGCGTGTAACTTTCCCGAGGGCTTATTGCATGCCTAAAAACAACTCCTTTTATCATATCATAAAATATTGCGATTTGCAGAAGAAGAGCAAATTAATGTATATTGATTACCCGAGAAGTATAACATAGGAATATTGAAGAAATACAACAATATATGTATAATGGAATTTGTCTCCCTCATTGCTATGCTTTAATCAATGTTTGTTTACTTTTATTCATGCTGCATTTGAACTCCATGGATATTTCGATTTCTACCTATATTAAAACTAACGTTGAAATAAAAAATGCTGATCATTTCACGGATTTGATTCAACTGTAACGGGTCCATGTTTGGCATCAATATCTGTAAAATGAAAAAAAACGGATGCATCTGGGAAACGGTTGCGGGATGAATTACTTGTACTTTACGTATATTCCCTTCAATAAGGGAGCTCATTCTCCTGATGTACGAGTGTTATCCATGGGAGTGTTTCCAATTCAAGCAATAAAAAGTAAAATTTGTGATCAGGATACAGTAAGTCACTGACGAATTATCTATGTGTGTATGAGATGCAATAGATGTAGTGTAATGTTATATTGCAATTTAACTTGGATCTGTAGAGGCACAGGTTTTCATAACTCAAATTTTATTTTACGAGCTAGGATGTTTTCAAAGCTTGATTTGCTTGTAAGCTTTTTTGTATGTTCTTATTGCTCTAAAAAGATATAATTTTTTTCAGTAAAGTTTTTTTTATACATATATTTAATTGATGATGGAACTTTATTGCTCATGTTGCGAGACAATTGCAGATAAATAGGGATATTTTCCTTTCAAAAAGTTACTGTATGTTGTTAAGTACTACGATTCTAACATTCGTTTATGTGTAAGCACCATAAAATCATTATTTCTTCATATAAGTTTGCACCATGAACTGCATGTTAGCGTCCCATAAGTTTGTGAATTTTAATTGAATATTATTAATTTGATATTAATTGAATATATTAATGTGAATATAATTTTGGATTAAAAAAGCTATAACAATACATTGAAATAAGAAATGTGCTGCAATCAAATATGACTTATGTAGCAATAAATACATCACAATCTCATATGCACCAAATTTTCTTTAGCTGTTTACGCTCTGGTCTTGGCTGCCAGTAAGAATCACAATGTATCAGCCGATTCTACTGTACACAACAGAAGAACATGGATGCTCTTTGACCACGTTTTACGTTCGAGTGGAACAACATGAACCAACGCTGCTAATGATTAAAACCTGTAACAACGAAGTAAGTAACGAACACGAACGCAGGAAAAATCCATATGGACCACTTAATGAACGTTGCTGTATATATTTCTATTCCAGGTGTTTGGTGCTTACTGTTCGTCTCGATGGTATGAAAGAAACTTAAAAGACGATCGTGGACAGCGGCAAGCTTACTTTGGTACGGGAGAAACGTTTTTGTTTTCGCTTTATCCTGAACGCGCTAAATACCCCTGGGTCGGAATTGAGGGCGATACTGGGTTGGGACATGCATCCGAGCTGTTTATGGCCGCTGACTCCAAAATGATTACTATCGGTGGCGGGTAAGTGTTTCTATTGCATGTAGAACATTATGCAGGTGTTATATTGAACTTACAAATGATTTACTTCACAGAGAGGGGCAGGCTATCTGGATGGATGAAAATATTCGTTTTGGCAAAACCGATCGTTGCCAAACATTTAATAACCCACCGCTTTGCGCATCCGGAGACTTTGAGATACGTGTACTGGAGGTGTACGGCTTTGTAGGAGCGTGAATATATCCTCTTCAATTGTATATTGGTGTATCGTAGCAGAAGTTTCATTTCCATTCAAATCCGTATTAATTTAGCCTGTTCTGAAGCTGAAACCAAAACTCGATTTGCTGGTAGATCTCGTTGATTTCATTATTGTGTTCTTTGACTCTCATGAAATGTGAGCAAAATATAGGAGTAAACTTTTGACAAAAAATCAGCAAATTTATCAAGCCTCAGTCATCCACGAAGCGGACGCATTGTTGTATTATAATTATGCCATGTTAATTAAATTCTTCGCTAATTTGCAAATCCTTAAAGTGCATATAATCACTACAAGTGAATGCCTATATTTTGTATTTCAACCGATGCGTAGAGTTTATTTGAAAAAAAAGCAATCACGAACAAATACACAAGTAATATATGATCAATATTTGTTTAGATTGTCTGTTTAGTTTAACCAGATAAAGGAAAAGTGAACGAAGAAAGATAAATTAAGATTAAAGTATTATTCTGTAAAGATTGGCATGACAATCTGTTTCATTGTTCTACATAATGCAGGCATTATTGGTGATTGATTTGTTTGTTCTTCTTTTGTTATGTCTTGATTGAATAGACCCGATTGATGTTGTGAATTATGCGTTAGAATACCTGTTTTAATGAAATAATTAGAAAACGTGTGCCGGATATGAACGTATCCAAAGTAATATGAACAAAGCATTTCTAATACAACGAAATAACAAATTATCTGATGTTCATTAACACATTTTTAAGTTTTGTGTTTTGCTAAATGGAATTTCTTTGATTTGAGTTTTTTGTGTCAGCGTTTTTATCTATTCGAAATCATTTTACATGTTAGCAAAATGTGTCAAAACAAGAATTTGCAGAAGAAAGAATGTGTTGGATATCTATGTTCTTACCACTCATTAGCTACCAATAGCTGTAGTGGTTCCAGATTAAATTACATATAACTTTTGCAATGGAAATACAGTTGTTGGGTTCAAGCAAAACCAATATTGGATGGAACCTTCAAGCAAAACCTTGAAGCTAAACCAATGATTGGATGGAAATGTACATGGCAAATCAGTATAATTTTTTTTTTGCATGTTGGTTTCTTTTTGAATGTCGAAGCAAAATGATATGCTGCGCAATGTAAACTGTTTCGATAAAATTGATGTTAAGATAATGAATTGATGATTAAAATCAGCTAAAAATTGCCTTGAACAAAAAGGAGGAATAACATTCCAGATGAAGGATTCACAAACGGATTGGATCGAAGTTTATCATCGTCACTAACATTTGTAACGAAATCATTTGTTCATTTATAATTGCTTTGGGTATTAATTTGAATTGCAAAAGGTTGATTTCACAGGCAAAAGTGAGCAAATGAATAAATATGAGTATTTGAACAAGGTTATAATAATGATACATCGAATAGAAAATTAAAGCAAGTTTTTTTACAAGAATGACAGTTTGACATGGAGTTAAAACAATTGTGTTACGATGCATGTTTCTTTGTGTGAATCATTAACACAAAAATGCTGAAAAGTAGAAGTAAAGGCAGCAGAAACTAATTTATTATTAATTTAACCTTGTATAAATGAGGGGTAAATGTGCGAACAAAAAACAAAATAAAACAGATTATATAAGTAATATCAGGTAAACGAACGAAAGTTACAATGAACTAGCAATGTAGAGATAAAAGCCAAAACTACAAGATAACGCAGTTAACTGGAAAAATTGTACGTTATAAAGTCTAACACAGCGGGCCATTTGACGAACGGGACGTTAGATGACGGAATAGGGCGAATTCAAACCAGAGGCATTAAAATAGTAGAACCGGAAAATATGACAAAATGATCAAATGATGTGTAGCCGAGAAAGCTTATTGTCTATCCTTATATGTACACATAAATGCATGTTTTACATAACTTCTTAACTATTTCACGTGATTACAAAATGTATTGCTACTACATGTTCATGCCGCAGTCGCTGTGTGTTAAACGTTTTCAGAAAGATCAGATGAGAACTAGAATAAGGTCAGTGTGTGTGTGCTAATGCATAATCTTGTTTGTTATTTGGTTTCGTAATCTGATTTTTGAAAGCTTGTAAACATTCAACAATTAATGGTTTGGAACGAAATTGTTTTACGCTATAAATATTCATTTGAAGAAATGAAAACGTTGTTCAAAGCATATAGATCACAGTGTTCTATACTTCTCCTTTAAAGCATGCAAAATAGTAGCAGAATAGCAGCAAACCATAAAATTCTATAAAAATGTCTTTGTGTTCATGTAATTCAATGTATATGATGAAGAAATTTATAACATTATGCGGAAAGCATAAGAAATATGGCTTCTGGTACATGTTAAAATAACAGTCATAGCCTCTATGCTATCAGTGTATAAGACTTATTTGGACGTGCTAACAGCGAAAGCATTGTGATCATACTACTATGGATTATGTTGTAATGTATTTGACTATAATGATTATGTATAATTGCTTTCAGATGGTAATTATTTTAAATGTTGTATAATTTGTATATTGTTATGCTTATTGAAAAATGTTATTTATATCAAATTAGCTTAACGAATGCAGAACAATTATGAGATTGGAAAACAAAACATTTACGCTGTACATTGTAAGGTAGTGTTTCTTTTTAATAATAAGATAGTCACTATCCGAAAAAGTAATTAAATTTGTGGTTTGTGTGCATTAGTTGGTCTTGACATTTGAATATTCGAATGCTTAAATGGTTGAGAGATAATTATCCACAGTATAATGTAAAAGAAAGTCCGAAACAGGGGGAATAACTTTTTTTCATTTTCTATTTAGTGCCATGGCCTGCGGTGTTCAACATGGTTAAATAGAGACGTACCCTTACATCTGCTTTACGACATACAACCGGAAAGCCTGTTTAATTCTTGCCGGTTCAAGTGGAAATATAATCACATTGGAGCGCCGTTTATCCGATTGCCTTTTCATCCAGCTATTTATCCACGTTGTGCGGAAATGACAGTTTGGAAAGGAAAGAAAGATATGATAAATTTGAAAAAGTTTTATCATACATTTTTTTGTTCAAATATTTATTAATTCTTTCGAAAATATTACTTTAATAGAGTAAAATTAAGTCTAACGATACAAAACTTGGCTATGTAGCAGCCAAATAATCCTCATGAAAATAAGAAAAAGCGAGCTAAATAGCCACCATTTATCTTTCATTCGAGATTGTTGGAAATCTGGTCATGCTTGAACCTCAAAGAGCCCGAATAAACGGCACTCTTCTGTATATTATTTAAGCTCTACATGTCCAACTTTTACCCAGTGAGCTCATTTCACCCTGCAATACTTATAAAGCTATTTATGTTACTTTTTATGAGCATCATTTATTCTAAATTGTATTTTTGAATTTTCCTGTTCCTCTGTTGAATTATGCTAGTACAGGTCGAAATACCATTTCAATCCAAATTCGATCCTAAGCATAAACAGGAACGGACAATGACAGTAGAAAGAAAAAGACGAATCTATAATTTGTACTGTCATCGTCCATTCTTCAAGTGATTGTTTATGTTGCGGACCGGCTCTAGTTGTTCCATTTTGCGATCAAAACAGGGTATAGAAATTCCTAGCAATGCCACACGGACACTCACACGGTGGCGGTTGCGAACATGAAGCTTTAGGCATCGAAAATGAGCTGGAAATAGGCATACATTACAGTCTGTATGAAAAAATTGATATGCAAAATGTAGAATGTTTGAACGAGGAGCTGGAAGGATCAGGGAAGACCGTGTTTAAAGCATATAATGAGCGTTTGAATCATGATAAGGTAAGAGCGACGAGCAAACAAATATTTAAGCTTATCCTTATTCTAAACTACATTTTCAGTTTGTTAAAAGTGATGCTGATGAGGAGCTGCTGTTTAACATACCCTTCACGGGCAACGTGAAATTAAAAGGTATCATCATCATAGGGGCAGATGATGAAACACATCCCAAGAAAATGCGACTGTTCAAAAATCGCCCTAAAATGACGTTCGACGATACATCCGTAACGGCGGATCAAGAATTTGCACTAGAGAAAGATGTGAACGGTGTGATTGAATATGCTACGAAGTAAGTATGCTACTAGTCCGCTCTATTAGTAAACATACCATTGATAAAAATTTGATTCATTTTATTATTTTGCGCTTCAGAGTTGTTACATTTGCAAACGTGCATCATCTTTCACTACATATTCCCTGCAATTATGGTAGCGAAAGTACGACCGTGTATTACATAGGATTGAAAGGCGAATTTAGTGAGGCACACCACCACGGTGTAACAATTTGCACGTACGAGGCACGACCGAATGTTTCGGATCACAAAAATAGCTTGTTCGATTCCGTGAACCATCAAATTCAGTAATGTGAAAAGAAAACAGGAATCACGTTTGGTAAATATATTGAATTGCATTGCAACATATGCTTTTTTGTAGTACTTTTAGTAAACTGAACCCCGGGATCTACGAGAAGCGTGTGCGTTTAATAATTTGAGCATATACAACTTTTTTATGTAATTCGGTGGTAACGGCCCGTCCGTAATTTTGCAGATAGATACAATTATTGAATATAATTGTAGAATACAAAACGTTGAATTATTTGAGTTGTTTGTATAATTTTAATTCGTGTTTGTCCTATTTCATTGTATTATGAAACGCTTCTCTCTTACCTGCTTGTTAAATTATTTTTCGGACAATGTGTAATAATTATTTTTAGTAATGCTGGGCACTTAAAATAAGCCGGTATTTTTCATGCCAATTATGGTATCGGATGAGCTAATAATAATGTATAACAGTATAATAACTATTGTTGATTCTCAAACCATTCGTAGTTTTTTAAAAGAAAGACTATGTAATGTTAAGAATTACTAGTTGCAAGTCTTATTTTTAACTGCTTTATACGTTCGGTATTCGGTTTGAAATTTAATTACAAAAAATGCATTGCTCTGGGACTTTAAACCAATTAAAGATATTTTTTCAAGGGTCCACATAGCGAGAGCCTGTGTCGTTCCAGCTCGTGACATTAAAACAGTCTACCCACCAGTGGGCGCTAGTAAATAATTAGTGGGCTGTGAGAGTCAATTGAAGCATTATTTTGCTCCACAAATGGTTTAAAATGGGCGTTACAATCAATAATGACTGAAAAATGGGCGTTGAATAACAAAAAGGGAACCATTACATTAAATCTCTCGAGTCCTGTTTCATTTTGTGTCTTTGGATAGTAGCGAGGGTCAGTATCGTCCCAGAATTGGTGCTCCTGTTGTTCCGATTGCTTCGCGGTAGCATCATTCCCACCAAGATTTTCTGTCCGTGGACTTGTAAACAACCATATATTTTTCTCATTCATTCATACATTCATGTACACATTCATTCCTCGTACTCATACAAGCGGTTGCAGAGATGTAAATAAATAGAATGGGATAGAAGATCAGGTGAATGTAGGCCACTAAACTCCAGAAGTTCTAGGGTCTCAAAGCAACTCGTAACAGAGGATAGGCTTATCAAAGAGAGGATCTTCCGAAGCACCTTTTTTGGCCAAATAGTCTGCTTCTCACTTCCAAGGATAATATAATGAGCAGCCAGCTTTGCTAATGACATGTAAAAATCTACAATAAGCTTAAGACCTTCAATATTTGGAGCTTTTAACAACGTTCACTAAGTTTTAAGTATTGTAAGCGCTTAAACTGTCAGAAATGTATGCATCTTGAAGTTAAAGGTAAGGTATAAAAGATTGCGGATCAATCATAAAATATGCTTCACAACCCGTTTTGTCAGCCAAATACCTGCTCGGATGAGGATCCGTCTCCCGTTGTATCCGTTGAAGAGCTTCATAATTTTTTATTTTGACCAATCTTTCGAGGTTTTCGATAATCAAAAAATATAATACTGGAGAGTGGAAAAAATGCTACCTTCATTATTTTTCTTTTTGTCCAAAGTTTCGAGGTTTTCGATAATTAAAAGATATAATACTGTAGAGTGGAAAAAATACTAAGTAAGTATCTTAGAATGAAGCTTTAGTGGTATCACTTCTGACATCACGTAAAGCGACACAACATGTTGATTTCATGCTACCAGGTGCGATTCTTTGGCCAGATTACTGATATTTTTTACCAAAAACAATAGCTGCCAAATGTTTCAGTAAATTGCAATTTGTGATGTCAGGTGTGAATTAATTTTAAATATCAATTAATTCAATTTCCGTTGTCATTTCATTTTATATTACTTATACGATCAAACGACGATTGTATTTCATTTAATGTTTATTAACACACTGTTTTCATTACATAAAACACGTAGAGAATAACTAAAATGTAAAGTTCGGGCTAAAACAGTCATTCCAGAATGTCCCCAACACGTGCCACATTGGAATGTTATTAAAATTATTAAGACTACAATTTTTGTGTTTCGTTTCTTAGTGTCTGATATGTTTTCGGTGAACAATTCAGAGCAAAGGTTCACTAAACAACGTTCAACAAACTGCGGACCAACAGAACCAACAGATGGGAAAGGACTCCAATTGCTCCGATACAAGAGCTAGCGGTAGATGAAGCTACACCCAAAAATAATGCACACATAAAGAACATCATTACACTTATCTTATTGAGATGCATCTTAAAAACCTACCTGAAAGTAAAGTATATAAAAATTCTATTCTCTCGTATCCAAGACAGATTGCGATGTAACGGGTTCATTGCATATGAAGTAGTTAGCTGTTTAATGTATATCTGTCTGAAATCTTAAAAATGCAACCAGTTAAAGAATTTCACTACTTGTGGGTAAGCGATATTCAGTATCGCTGCCGAAAAAACACTTTCCGGTAGATACCACATTAATGTTTTTTTCAATCATTTTCACATTATCATGCTCATGTACGAGCTTGACTGTGAGGAGATTTACGGTAGGCCTTTTGAATCTACATCTTTGAATGGAAACAGAATTATTTGAATATAATGAACAGCTGACTGTCATAACTGATAACATTTAGTCATAAATGTCTAATTTGTTGTTCCTTTGGATTTTGATTTATTTTACCGATGAGCAACTTTTGATCAAGTCCAATTAATGCTGCAAATGCTGCAGCATTACTATTAAGCAGCTATGTTCTTTTGAACGGAGCGTAAATGGTGTATAACACCATGTATAGCACGAGAATATCTAATGAAATGAGCCAACATTCCGGCTGTAAGGCAGCCACATGCTTTTGTCTGCAGATCTGCTGCATCGTTTTGAATTCACGGCATATTGTACACTGCATGAGGATAAATATTGTTTCGCTCAAAGCCTAGAGGCGCACTAGTCTGTGCATCAACTTGTGAAATGATCGAACGTATGATATGTGGATCTACTTTTTCGGGTTGTAAAAATATCTTAAGGGTAGTGCTTTAGGGGTTATGATTTCGTCGTCTTGAAGCTGAGAGCTATCCTCGTCACTGTTGCGTTTGCTCGATTCGGTAATTTCCAATGGCACCAGTTCCACATCAGCATTGGTCGTAAGCAACCCGTACAGTGATCGGACGGTGGTTGTTGCCGGCCGATCAGCTATTGGCGGGTTTTGCTCGGTTGTGTAAGCATCACCCCCGCCAATGCTGTCTGGTACATTTCGATCTACATTTTTTAAATCTGTAATTGCTTTGACTTCGTCCTTCAGTAGATCGGGATACAGCACATCGTCGATGTAGAACATCGTACCCAGATTGTAGACAAATACTTCCGACTCCACAATACGGGCAGAATTGACGCGTACGGTGTTTTCGAACGAACGTTGTATCTTTACGGGCATCCCACCGATCGTATCGATCAGTTCGCCATCCTTTAGATCGCGATCGTACAACCTGCCACGGATGAAATGGTTCAGCAACATTTTGATGCCCTTTTCCGAGGCAAGAACGCTGTCCGGAAGTAAATCGAAGCTGTAGCGCTCGAAGGCTTCGTCGGTTGGGACAAAGAAGGTATAGTTTGAGCCAGATATGAACTGTGCGATTTCTGCAGTGTTGAGGAACCGGGTGATTTGAGTGAACCGTGTGTCACGTTCCAGTGCCAGGAATGAATGTGATAGAAACTGAGCACCAAACCAAGGGAAGGCCAGCAGGGGTGGTGTTTCCTTATCCTTATGCATCTAAAATTTCAAATGAACATGTTGAACATGTGTTTAGATTCTGTTTAAATCTAAATTAACTATAGGTTCTTCTAAAAGGATAATAAATACCTGATGTAACCGGGAAACCACTGCCTCCGAAACAAAGAGAACCTCAGAGATGATGAAAACTTCGATGCCATTTGAAAGGGTGTAGTCCGATAAAATGGAAACATTGTTCACATTTGGAGATGCTGAAATGCCAGACAAGGGCAGGAGAAAAGAGTTCTGAATTTAATTTACTTCCCACATGCTATATGTACTGAGTGTCATCTTACGTTTATTCTTAAGTACAATGTACTCTCCGCCAAGAGTCTTGAACTGTTGGTCCCCATGGCTGGCCCGCAGATCAACCATGCGAAGTGGCTGCTTAGTACGCACAAAGTGATTTCGCAAAACCGTTTCAGTAAACTCTTGCACACTGAAGGGATAAAAGCCCCAGTCGATAGGGTGCCATCGTTGGAATGCAGTGTCTGATGGTATAAAAACCATGTAGGAGCTGTCGTCCATTAGGTGACTCAGGTTGGAGCTAGAAAGAAAGTGCTGAAAGACTTTGGTTCCAGATTTCATGCCGGTTAGGAAGCTCATCACATGTTGACCGATTCGGTTTTCTTTGCCTGCTGCAAGCTCCTTGGTAAAGTTTTTCATTTCCAGTCTCTGCGGTTCGTTGTAGCTGGTCGAAAGAAGAACCATTTTGATTAGGTAGTGAGCTAGTGTTGTGACAAGTGTGTAAAGGATTTATGTAGCTTACCGATTTGTTTCTTGAATATTTCGCTTGTTAAATTTATTAATGGAAGAGCTTTGAACATCCGAATCCGTTAGGTTTCCGACAATGAACACCAAACTGAGATTCTCGGTAATGTTGCGCTTGGTGAGCACCTTAGCGCTTTGATTGATTTCATACGCCATCAGCATGTCGAAGCAGGACAAGTTTACATGTACGGGATGCTGATTTAAATTAAGGTATGTGTTTTGATCTTTCACCTCTACCAGCGCCCCGGGAACTACGTGCTCAAGTAGGAATTCACGTATTTTCGGTTCATTGCCTTCAAAAGAGGTTTCATCAATTTTGTCCGGTACTATGAGAGTGAATGGAATGTCTGTAAGAAACAGAAAAGGAATCAATTAATTCCCATCTACTTACTTTTATATTAAAATTGTTCGCCCAGTTGTGAGTAATGTTATGAAATAGAAAAAGTTTTGACACGTTAAAAAGTATTCTAACTTCATTGATCTGACATTTTAAGACTGTGAACTGAGAAAAACCATGATCGTGAAATTTAAACGAGTAATCTGCATAAATAAGCAAATACGTACATTACGCGCTAATCATTCATTGCAACGTTCGGCCTACACATGCTAGAGTCGTTGTCCTTTATAAGACTTGCTTTCCTTCATGAATGAATTATTGATCGAAGGGTCTGAATAAGATTTAATGCAATAGCTCCAACCCGAGTGTAGCAAAGTATGCATCAAACTCTAAACTGAACTGAACTAATAATTTGTATGTTTTACCCTAATATTTACACATTGCAGATATAAAAAACACGATTCTACATTAGTATTGCTAAACCGAAGTACATAAACGCTTGAATCTATTTTCTAAGAATATTTTTTTGCCGTCCATTCAAGGCAGCGTATTACACTACTGGCCTACATTTACTGTACGATCACGTTAACTAGTCTCAAAGGTGACCCAAGCTTTGTATCATTTCAGCCTTCCCTTACGAATGGAGTGTGACGTGCTCGAAGGAAACAATTCAGCAGTGAATTCGTGAAGGGAATAATAATTAATCAATAATAGAGAGAGAAGCATCTGTTTTCCAGTGTAGCTCGTCATTTACGTATACGCAGCAGAACAGGTAGAACACACTACGCGAAGAGTTATTTTTAACCATGATGATCAACAATTTGATCATTTTAGGTATCACAAAAAGGGGCAAACGAAATAATGAATATGTGTTGTCGTTGATTATATACCTTGATTAATCGTTAAGATACATGTGCTAGTTAGCTGATGATGCTGTAATATCAATGCTCACCTTTAACAGTATCGTATCCTTTGATTCCGGTCACGTGTTCCTTCCACAGTTGGGCAAATCTGTTTGCTGCTGCCCGGTACTGTTCGGGTACACTATCGCCTAGCTGTACCGATGCAAAGTCGGGTAGAATTTTCTTTCCCGCTACCTCACGATTGATATAACTGATGATCGGCTGCTCATCTTCACTTCCTTGTACACTTTCTCCAAGCAGTGCTATCAGAAGGACAATAACGGCCACAGTAAAACATAATTTAGCTGCTACTTTCCGTCTAGCACAGCTGGCCATAATTGTTTGCTGCTTTCGTTTTTGGCTTAAGAATGATTCGCACAGTACACAGTTTGGCACTTTTATGATGTATTGTTTTTATGTTGATTTATCGAAATACTAAATCGTGGAAATGAAAGCTATTGATTTCATTAGGTTAAAACACACTGTTGACGTTAACTGATCCGGAACTATCTTAAACTCAATTCAGGCATAGGGTGTTGGTAAAATAGTAATCAGTTTGAAAATTGCTGTTAAAACACATTATTATCCTTTGTAACAAAGACTTCGAAACAGAATAAAAATATAGAGGCAGTTGACCGGCGAACGCTAGCAACACCAGTTCTCAAACAGGTTACTGTTCGTCAGGGAACTTTTCTTTTCGGAGCGATCTCCTCAACCACATTAACCATTAGCACAACAGACCGACCCGACCCATTGCTGGTGATCATGATATGTTGGTGATGCAACTTTTTGTAGGTTCCCACTCCAGACACGAGGAAGTAGTGCGTAGTGTGAATTCCATTTACGTTCTTATGCTTAAGGCATTGCGGAGAGGTTCATAAGGCGCGAGCTCGTCTGGTTGTGACGATCAGTGATCCTCCAAGAGCAGTGCTCCGGCCGCCGCAGGGGTCTGATTATGAACGTCAATTGAATAATAGCGAACGATGAACGCCCGGTTTAAACAGAATGTACGATCCCTACTGTTCCTGCATCGCAATCGCTGTCGCCTGGCCAATATTGTACCGGGAGAGTCGCTAAAGTTGGGAGAGTAGTCTGGGATCATTTGTCCCTACTGTTTGCAAAAATGGTAATTGAAGAAGTAGGTTCCCGCCCGGCCAATGGTATGCTCTACACTAGGTGACGGTGTTCATAGATTTTCAAGCATGTATTCAGCTGCACTGGTTTCTCGTTTACCTTCATTGCTACCACACGGAGTATCTTTTTCACAGCATCAGATTGTTAGAATCATACATCTTATGGTGAACATGGAAACGGATAATTCAATTTGTACAAAAATATGAACTTCACACACGTGTTACACACAGTCCTTTTACAGAGAAACAAGCTGCAATGCAATATTATTTACGGCGTGGGTAGCAGCTGAATAGTCAACTAATTGATTTAAACTTCACTTAAATAATCACTGCCATATGCTTAAATTATGTCTATCTAATGCACCTGAACTGGTAAAATACAAACATCTTCTTACTTTAAACCATGCTGTCTGTACTTTAGTAGAACACGGGTACATGCAACGTGGGTGTGCTTGCAATCACGTATGAAATAGGACTGAAAAATTGTTACAAGTGAATGCTTGATTTTATACGCGGCGTGGGGGATTCAGGCGGACACTACCACACGATATGTGACGATGCGTGTCGTCATCAACGGCATCGTGACTGTGGTACAATGGTTAAAATAATGCAATATTATGGACAAAATGAAGAAAGTTGTTCATAATAGTAGAACATGTCAAACGTTAGAATAAGCGATTCCAACTGCAAAAAAACTGCAAAAAAAATTGAAATAAAAAAAAATCAAAAATTTCCCACCACTACCTTTCAATGTGTAGGATACTTTCAAAGAAAACAAACCTTGAAAGTTTCTCACAGCTCATCCTGAAATACGCTGGGTGAATGTATTGTATGGATGCATTATAAAAACACATTCAACAATACACGAGCAACAAACAAAACTCTCTTTCCGTTCCTTTTGCTATGGATTGATTTTATCGGTTGGAGCTTTGTAGATGAAAGGAAGATTAAATGTTGCAAGTTTGAACCTAACTTTTTTTTGTAATTAGTATCGATCATGCAAAGCCTCACGCCGTATGGATCAAATGAGTTAAAAGCAATATGGAGTGTGATTACTTTTTGCGAATTTTGTTATTCTTTCACAGCTAGAATCTCTCCTAGCATATGCTAAAAAAGTTATTCTGACGAACATTGTTAAAAGCTGGGGGTTTATACTTGATAAGTCACACGACTTCCCAAGCTTAGATAACTCATCACGTATGATATTTTTAAGACGCAAAAAAAATTCAAAAACATTGTTTTTCCATTCGTGAAACTACACTCTGTTTTAGAAATGAAGGTTAATTAAGAGAAATTATCTCATCGATTTAAACGTGCTACATTTTTGTACGGAAGAAACTGAAAGTGAAGGTAAATGTAATACTCCCGTGTGTGATTAACGCTCACATGCACCGAATTGCAATGTTTAATCGTTTCAGTAGCCCTACACAGGCAGTATTGCATTGTGAATGATACTAGGAATTGACTGCTTCGTTGATTGTTCATTTCTAGCTCGTTAGTCACAATATGTGCACGTCACACTGTTGCAGCATTTAAAAGGGGTCGTACACTGCGATGAAAGGAGATGATGATGATCTAACATCTTAACTACACGTATTCGAAGAGGAACGAACCGGATCTATAAAAACCGGATCTTCGCTGATAACACGGGAAATTCTGGGAGCATTTTCACTTTCGTTAGAGAAACACACAACATGGGACAACGGACGCTTTAAAAAAAAAACAATGGCAGTGATACGAGCAGTTAGTAGTAAGACGAGGGCGGGCAAGATGTGTTTGTAAATGTTGTAAGGCTTTTAAAACTTTTGTTTATTACAACACTGAAACTGCACTGAATCTGCAATTGTGAGCTGTTGTGTTTTGATTGCAGCTGGGTGCAAGTTGGAAGACGTTTACAACTTTAGAGAGAAGCGCTGCTCTTCACCGTTTCTGAGACAATGTTGGCCCAGACACAATTCTCCACTCTCGGAGCTGGGTCTGAACCAAGTGACGGATGAAGTTTCATTCATTCGGTTTTTTTTTTACCGCTGGTTTCTCTCTTCACCCAGCGCTTTTGCTCGCGCCTTACCGGCTTGCAGCTACAAATAATTATGGTGGTAGTTCCCATTCGAACCATTGATAGCATGAAACACTACATTTTGCGTGGACTTTTGGAATGAAGTGAGAACTTGCGTTAAACTTTTTTTAATTTCAGGAAAATATAAAAAAACATTTTTTTTGTGCGGCATTGATTGCACGAGTTAACGTATTGTGAGCATACGCAAACGTTTTCACTTGGCTGTGAACCATTTGCAGCAAGTCAAAGGATAGTTTTACTAGCTAACTCCAGGTGCTACTTTACAAGGTCACCAAATTCGATGTTGTTAAACACCTGCTAAGTCCAAGAACGTAGGTTCTTGTAAATTTTGCTTGGTCATGTAATGAAACATATGATGTACACTGCATTAAACTTAAAATCTGTAGCTTATTGAGAACTGACACTACTTATAAACTTTCTCACAATGTTTAATGACGTTTTAGTAACACTCTAAACAGACGCTTGTTTGGAAAATGATTCAATCTATCTTTGAGCAATCAGTTACCTCGCAGATACATGGAAAACTATGCAAGTGGGCACTAGTCGTGGCTTGCATTGTTACGGAAACCGGGTGAGAATTTGAGAGTACGGCCAAACGTGCGCATGATCGAAAGTTGCCTAGTCGAAGGAAATCGAAAACAAAGTCCTTACGTACGAAGCTTTGCAGTTTTAGCTGTGAGCATAAACCTTTGCGAGAGTGTAGTTTTTGTTTTGTTGTGAATGGTTTACATGTTTTACATACCATTGATGACAGACATGGTTACAACTTAAAAATTTTGAATTCTTATTCATGCATTAGAGCTGATTATCCACTCTTAATTTAATTTTACAAGATTCAAAAAACCAGATGCAATAAATAAATAAAGAGACATATTATTATTTCAATTTAAACCATCAATATTTTTAAGAAAGTGAGACGAATAGTTTTCCAAATGTAGCACATGTGAAATGTAGATCATAGAACAGTTTACAGCTACCAAAGCGTTTCAATACGAAAGAGATCCTTTGATAGCACAGCGCTTTGTTATTCTGATGACATAAAAATTTTATCTTGTCAAGTGAAATAGACATTGAAATACCGCTTCATCTAATCGGTTTTACGTTCATTACTATTGTTCATGTCACAGTTAATATCCTTAAGTGTTGCCTTTAAACTTAAAATGCATTTTGATGGAATCGGATCGAATGAAGTCAACTATATGCCTTGTTTTCACACAAGATTAATTTAATTATAAATTAAAATCAAACCGGTATTGGACGCTTTTTCTGGCCTTGCACTAGTAACAATAAAAACCGTAGATTCGGAATTGTATAACCAGGTTCAGAGATTAGATATGCATACAAATAAAATTAATACATTCAATCATGCATGAAAATCAAACCACCGAGTGTGAATCATTTAATAAAAAAAAATAAAGAAAACGTTGGGATTTACTATTATGAACCCATTTTTTAATTTTATTTATTAATGTTCACCAAAAAGGTTACACATAAGTGACGATAAAAAACAGTCACCAAAAACAACAAAATCTGCGAAACAATTAATTAAACTGCCCAAAGCTGAGGCTGGCTTATTCAAGTAAAGCAGAACGTCGATGAACTGGGGACTGATTAACCTGGGGGCGGATTATCCGTGATTCAACAATTTGATATCTCCAGAAGCAAAAAATCCCATTATTATATGGTTGAAGCAAGTTAAGACAACAAAAACCACTCCTTTAAGATTAGATAAGTGATTTATAACCCATATCTAATAGAAAAATATGTAATCGAATTTATAATTAACTTATCTCTATAAAATCCAAGCTAGGTTTACAAATATGAGCTTTTATAATAACACGAGCCGATTATCCGTGAAAATCGATCAACCGGCATGCGTCCGGTCCCGGATAACACCCCGGATAATCGACACTCTACTGTACTTAGGTTGTTGTAGATTCAGAGGAGAGGAAAAAGGGAGACGAACGTAGAAGTTGTAATGACGAGGCCCAGAAATTTGATGTTTGATTATTTGAAAGTCGTATGGCAATCACATTTTACCAACTATGTTTCTTGTTTTTTTTTTTTATTTTTGACATCGTACTGCTTTTCATTTAATCTTTTCAAAAAGTTAACTTAAACTTAAAAAAAACTTTCCTTAATAAACGTCACACTAATTGCTGAATTATTTAAGTTAAGTTATATTGCTAGTTTTTGCCTTCAAAACACAGCTGTTATGAATTCATAATAATATATTAATATTAAAATTTTAAATTTCTTACATCACATTTTATATCAACATCATACAACAAATCATTCCGCTATTTTTATGCTTCGATATCGAAATCTGTTTTGAACGATTAAACATATTTTCAATAGTAAATACTATTAAAAAACCGAGTATAAGATGCTATTAAGATAAATTTAGTTTATCATGTCCATTGTTTTGGTAGACAATGTGGTTTTATATTTTTTGTATGTAGCTGTGTAAGAAAGAAGACACTTCACGATATACTGTTTTACAGTTCCTTGAGTTTCATCCTTTTATTGGTGTATTGATGATGGGATCATAAAAGCGAATCTTAATCTTAACTTATGTTTGGTGTGAGTCCAAAACTAACTTTAAAAAGATGCTCACTTGTTGCATGACGTCCGAACGAGGAAATTTTATTCGCAGCTTTGGTTACTTAATACTCATTTCCTCTTATTATAGTAGACATTACGTTCATCACATATCTGGATTTAC
>KB670636.1:41250-113636 GCA_000349105.1 Anopheles epiroticus
CAACCGGCATGCGTCCGGTCCCGGATAACACCCCGGATAATCGACACTGTACTGTACTTAGGTTGTTGTAGTTTCAGAGGAGAGGAAAAAGGGAGACGAACGTAGAAGTTGTAATGACGAAGCCCAGAAATTTGATGTTTGATTATTTGAAAGTCGTATGGCAATCACATTTTACCAACTATGTTTCTTGTTTTTTTTTTTTATTTTTGACATCGTACTGCTTTTCATTTAATCTTTTCAAAAAGTTAACTTAAACTTAAAAAAAACTTTCCTTAATAAACGTCACACTAATTGCTGAATTATTTAAGTTAACTTATATTGCTAGTTTTTGCCTTCAAAACACAGCTGTTATGAATTCATAATAATATATTAATATTAAAATTTTAAATTTCTTACATCACATTTTATATCAACATCAAACAACAAATCATTCCGCTATTTTTATGCTTCGATATCGAAATCTGTTTTGAACGATTAAACATATTTTCAATAGTAAATACTATTAAAAAACCGAGTATAAGATGCTATTAAGATAAATTTAGTTTATCATGTCCATTGTTTTGGTAGACAATGTGGTTTTATATTTTTTGTATGTAGCTGTGTAAGAAAGAAGACACTTCACGATATACTGTTTTACAGTTCCTTGAGTTTCATCCTTTTATTGGTGTATTGATGATGGGATCATAAAAGCGAATCTTAATCTTAATTTATGTTTGGTGTGAGTCCAAAACTAACTTTAAAAAGATGCTCACTTGTTGCATGACGTCCGAACGAGGAAATTTTATTCGCAGCTTTGGTTACTTAATACTCATTTCCTCTTATTATAGTAGACATTACGTTCATCACATATCTGGATTTACAATTGTATTCATCATTCAGCGATCAATCATCAATACCACTTGACGATTTTATGAAGTCTATTTGAATGGAGGTAAATGTTGACTTTGTGATTTTTGGAATTGAAACTAGAAATAGTTTGGTAACTGATACATTTATAACTTGATTAACGCACGTTGAATGCCATATTTCATTCAATTCTTTGCGCGTTTGTAGGAAAAGGTGAGTAAGAAATTATAATGATATAAACTTGATTCGAGTATACTGCTAAAGGTGCAATAAGTCTGAGCAGCGTTATTAAATCAACTTATCTCTGTGATGCAATTCTATCTCAGAAAGCAAAATTATAGGAATTATTTTTATTTGATCAACACGATTACGACTGACAAGGTAGAAAAAAAGAAGAAGGTGACAGTTATAACATAGAAAAATATACTTTCTATTATGAGCAAACAATATGACAGTTCACACAAACAAATTTGTTAGTATTCACTTACTTAATTACATAGCATTTATAGTCAACGTAAAACAAGCACCAACCTTGCCAAAGTAGCACGATTTTTTTGTTTCGATTATGTGTTGAGATTTATTCTAATTTATTTGGTAGAAACAGGTAATTGTATGAAACAATTCAATTTAAAATAAATAAATAAACAAATGTATAATTTGGAATCTAATTGCGCAACACTAAGAACCCTCTAGAATAAATCGTAAATGTTAGGCGTACGAAATTAAGGATATGCACAAGGAGAAATGAAGATAAAATAACGAATGATCTGTGTTATCGAACCGGTGTATAAACTGTAGCAAAATGTAAGTCAAGCGCTTTAGCTTTTGAGTAGCAAGTTTTAGCTTTCAGTTAAAAACTCTAATTGTTTTAGCGCTGGCATTGGAGTCGCCTTTCAATATATCTGGAGCGCTAGCAGGGCTTTGGCGCGAAAGTTAAAAACTTATAAGAGAAACGGTCACTATTGATGTCAGTTTTTCAATTTATTTATAAAATTTCTATGGAGCATGTAAAAGAATTTATAGAAGCTTTATTTGCATTTATAGTTCACGTAATAATTGAACCCATTTCACATGAAGATGATATCCTGGATTCGCGGATGGTATCTACTCTGGTGGTGATTGGACGGACTTAATAATGTTTTACTACTCGTCTTTCGTTCTCCTTTTGAATGCCGGCTTGTAGGAGTGTGAATGAAAGTTCACTTAGCGGTGGTTAGCTTCCTTTTGCAATATTACAATGAAAATTTTCATAGCAACACTTCAATGAAAAATATTTGAAAATTTTCAACTGAAACTGAAAAACGCACTGTTGTAGCCGCGATTCCATGGGTTGATGTACCAACTAAGTTACCGGAGGGTGTCTTTAAGATTCGATAGTATGACTTGTATTGTCTCATGCGATAGAGTTAAGTATTGTACTAACACATTAAATCAATTACGCAATGGTATACTGGGTTCTTAAAGATACGATGAATTTTTTAGGATGTATGATATTAAAATAAATTCAAGATAAGTATTCAGGTTATTGTTTTGCGTAATACAGAAAAAGATAAAAAAAAACTATCATTTCAAGTATAATAACATTGATTTCTGTAAATGGAAAACAAAAACTTTTGATATAAACATAAAGCAATCTTTTTTCTTCACAAAGCGCTACAAACTGGAGAGAAGAGTAAGACTCTGAAACATAAGAAATAGACCAATTCCAAAGCACAGATGCGCTTCTAGCGATGGTATGCTTGTGCGACCAGATTGGTCAGAAAACAGTTATGCAATACTGAGCCCATGTGAAGATAATACTGATATTCCACAGAACTTTGTCCCCAACAGCGATAAAAGCAACATACAAAACCCGACAGTGTGACCCTATAGTTATTAAAAGTTCCTCGGCTTATTTCGTGCAAGAGTGTGTGATTGCAGCAGGTATAGTACGGTACACTACTAAACAAATATCAAACAGGATCAATGACATAAATGATTTCAGAACCGTGATAAATCAGATACAAAACAACAAAGCAACACGCCTTTCAATTTGTTCGCCTCCTTTGACACGAATTATCTAAATGATCTAACTGAATTATCGACTGTTCGGCACTGCTCTCGTTGGTAAATTTAGACGTGCAAGCTAGGAGTCTATGATCCAGGGCTACGTTCTCAGTCATTGAGGCCCGGACCTCGTTTGGCTCGCATAATTCGTTAAGTTGTAGAACGTAAAGAAAACGAGAGAGAGCAACCGAGATTGAAAACTGCCACAGTACTGTCATTGCTCCAAATCTGTTAAAATCCTTTTCGTATAGCATGGACGAAAACTGGAGCAACAAATACTGATGGTCGCTGAAAACTAATAAAAAATTTGAAGCATGATTGGATGAAGAATTGTTTGACAGCCAGAGGAAAATGAAGAAGAAGGAATTTGCAGTACAACAAAAGATAGTTACTCATACAAATAAATGGATAATTTATCATGTGTATTAAAATAACTGCAAGTTTTAGATTCTTTCATTAGTCAAGAGCATTTTTATGTGCATTCTAACCTCACGTTAAATATGATCCGACCTTGCCAAAGAAGCTCGAAAAATTGTTTGTTTTGGTTAGTTTTGACAGCTGCTCGAAACTAAATTTTAGATTTTTGCTCGAAACAAAATCTAATGTTTTTCTCGCTGGCTAGTTTTGCCTGTGCTTTTGTATGGAGAGCTTGCAGCATTTTAGCCGAGAAACGTCAAAACACATACAAAAAAACTGGCTTATGTCATCATAGACCCCATTGTTTGTCGGGTTGTTTGCTGGGAATGAGAGTTCATTGGTCTCGAATTTGTTTGTCGGGATTTGTAGGCTGGGTGTCAGTTGAATCGTGCTATAATTTAATTTTAGTACTTTTTGTTATAGAGCTTTTCAGCACTAGATGACGCCACATTCAGTGATTCTTCACTCCCCGATGTGCAAATATGAGCAGTTAATAAGCCCGGAATTAGGGCAATTTTGTTTACGTTTTCAGGTCTAATTCAAATATATTCTTCAGCTATCATCCGAATAAAATGACCTATCGAAACGGGTGAGTTCTGTTCGATTGCACTGAGAACGACTTTTACTAGAACGACGCAACAAATGCAATTTGAATGTTGCTTTTTTATTGATAAAATTGGGTGATTTGGTTACCGCTCGTACACAAATAAAGCCTGACCACCAATCGAAGAGCTGATGAATGTGTGTATTGCGTGAGTGGATCGTCTTTTGTGTAATCAGAGTATAATATCTAAGAAACACACACTCTCCCATAACCAGTCCCATAAGCAGTCACTATAACACATTTATACATGAAATAAAACATTTTTTAATTGCTCATGAAACTATTGCTAGCTATCAACCATCTTTTATAGCTCGGAAAAGATTGCTACAAGACTCCTAGATTCACCTACGCATAAATTGCTCTGTTTGGTATCATGTAATTTAAGTTGATTTTACTAGTTCGTTGTACAGAAAATTATGTCATTATATAATTTACTTATACATAATTTATTATGTTTTTATTTGAATTTGATGATATTTGGATAATCAGTGACGAAACAGTTTATTATTATAGATCGATTCAATTAATTATTGAAAACTAGTGCTTTTGTAAATCAGGCAAAAATATGTTTAAGGCGGGCTGCATGGAGCACATTCACAAGCGCCATCTGTTACAAACTACCGGTAGCTAGGCAAAGCGTAATTGATCGCTCAAAAAAATTTTTTTTTGCTCACACCAAGGTGGTTGGAAAATAAAATACCCCATAGAATGAGGTATCGTAATAGGACTGTTACAGCTCGCAATTTTGGCCTCCTGTTTTGGACTGCATGCTGTCTATTGCGTATGAATTGATAGTTAGCTCATCTTTGAAAGAGTTAATATTTCTTTGCAAGTGTCATTCGTTCAATATATAAACCTTTTCAATCAAAATTATCTTTTTTATTGACTTCAATTTTTTTTTTTTTTATTTTGTAGTGACGGGCAGGCCGTATTGCGTGACTAAGTGTACCCGTCCATATCAAGATTGTAAATGATTGTAAATATGGGGGGTTGTGACTAAGTGTACCCATAGCAGAATAGTCAATCCTGCGTATGGGGGGCGGTAGTGGTCCGAATGAGATTCGAACCGGCGACGGGCCTTTTGACAGCCCTACGCCGCTACCACTGGACCACCGAGCCGGCCCTAACTTCAAATTTTTCATAAAGTAAAAATTAAACAAATTTGATACATTAATTAAGCCCCTGTACAGAGACTGTAAAAACGGTCAATTAAACTCCTTTATTCTACTTTTGTTTACCTCTCTAAACGGGCCTTTTTCTGATGTAGGTATCAACAGAACTTTTATTAGAGGCGAATGTTAGCCAAGCGGCTTAAGTCTCTATATAAAAATAAAAAAACAGTCTCTGTCGTAACCCAAATAATCTCTGATCTGAATAGCGCAATTTATTTGATAGCTCACAGCCGCTGTGCATTCACAAAACACCAATTTTCTTTTTTTCTAATTTTTTTCACTAACTAACGAAATATGCTTAATTATATTAAAATTTGATCATTTGAATCAATTGTCTTCGTTTATTTTCTGTTAGCAGCGGTTGCGCAGCCATGAATGAACAAAACTGAGACAACCGTTTCAATTTCTATGGTAACTCGATGCATAGATGAATTGTGCTTACCTAGCTTTCAAAAATTGTCACTAGGATGCGCTGCTGCATATTGCGCTTGTAGCTCGCTTGGAGCTATGAGCATTTCAAGCAAACCAATGAAGTTGCCACCTCTGTGATACACACGTATTAAGAACCACTTGGTACAGTCGCCTTCAAGGGATGACTAATGTTTACGCTGCGCTATGGACTCTCCCTCTCTTTTACCGACCGGTTTGCTACTGTTCGAAATCTTCTCAGCATGCACGCACACGCGTATTCACAGAATGACGACATTCACGATTTGCGATGGAAAGTATGGCTATCTTTAACCATTCATCCGAATGTTCATTTCAGTTGTTTTGCTAGTCTACAGGGTTGCTTAGTTTATCTCTTGATAATTCTTGTACTTTAAAATATAATTTTAAAACAAATATACTACCTTGTTCTAACATCTCGTTATCACGAAATGACCATTCAAAAAATAACGTTGTAGTATCACAGCTAGAATTTCATTATTATTTTCGAGAAATAAATAAGGAGCTTCCACCATTACCCTTTATTTTGCACTCAAATTAGTAGATAGTTGAAAGCAAATCTTGAAAGCAGAATCTGTCTTCGATTTTTAACCATTGCATGACGAATGTAAGTTGCTGCAGATCGGTATTGAACCCTTCATAGCAAGAGCGACAGTCGCAGCGAACGATTCCCACTACGATCGGCGCGGTTTTATGCGATACCTTCGCATATGTTCACGGCATTGGTCACGTTCATGTAAAGGTTAAAGTCTGATGCTCGAAAAGTGGCTTAGTCGAAGTGCGTGTTTCACATTTAGTGTTTCACTCACTCTCTTCGTGTGCGGGTGCGGTTTGAGATATTTACCGAATGCTTCATCCTCCAGTTTGCCCAATGGTGGCAATTCTCATCATCAGTGCCTAGAGTGCCTTATACCGCAACACGGAGAGAGTTATTGGTTGATGGTGGGTTTGTTTTGTTTATGTTTTAGTATGTAGATAATTTTACAAAGCAGTGTCGTGCTTGTTAAAGCGAATTACGCATAATGTTTGGCTCTTGTGTAACAAAATAACAAGTTTTAGTCGTTCTTCGTACGCTCACAAACACAGTTTTACTGTCGCAGTTTTTATACGACGCAAGCAATCGCAACCACGTATGAACCGGCGAAGATCGCTGCATCTCCAGAGAGTGTGTAAAAGGCCGCGAGTGCGTAATGCGCAAGGCTTCGCTCTTGTGCTGCCGTAAACATATAATCATTTTTTTTTTGGGACCTTGATCGGTTAATACAATCAGCTACTGTATCAGTGAAGTATAAATAGTGCGATACAGTGAGGCCGAAAAAAACGAGGGTTCAAGTGCTGTCGTTAAAAATTGACCAGTGTCGGTTTGAGCCTGTACAGGTGTGTGTTGTGATCGTCAGTTGTGAGCCGCTAGTTCTAAGTGGTTCTAAGTGGCGGCGCCAAAGATGTTTCACGTTTCGCCTCACTTGAATGGATGTTATTAAAATCGTTAGAAGAGAACGGATTAACTGGGATTATTCCCCTGTTAGTATTTATCCGAATTGGCATTTTTACGCCAAACTCAACCACACGATCCGACAACTTCAAGAGCATACGCGCGAAAGCGCAGTGGATCTGGTAGGCTGGTTCGTAGTGTGACGTGATCGTTTGGCCTTGCCAAAACCTGCTTCGACACCGCTCTAGAGGGGTAGCGGTGGTACGCTCTTCCGAGACGCCAGTCAAAAAGCCTACGTCACTTTCGGCTTCAAAAAAGGTAACATACTACGCCCAGACAGATCGTTCCACCATAGTCAAGTTTGTCACGGTGATGTATTTTATTTTTTCGTCCCAAGGATGTGTTATGTTTTACATTACCATCCAGTGCTATTGTTGGTTGCTTCATAAAAACTTGGTGAAAATTACGGACAGTCTATTATTTAAGGATAGTTCCTGAGAGGTACCTGTTGTGTGGGAAAATCAAAAGAAAGAAGAACCAAATTTTAGGGCGGTGATGTCATGGTGTTGCATTTTCAACATTGTCGATTGTCCACGTTATCAGCAGATTCTAATGGACATACTGTGAATAGCCGGTCATGGTGCTGTAAGATCAAGAATTTCTTTCTCGTTTTGCCAAACGTTAATTCATTTTGACAGAAAATTTCAGGGGCGTTCTCAGGTCATGGCGGGTTGACCCTAATCGACGTGATTCACGCTAAAGTTAGGCAAAGTTTTATTTTTAGGTCCGGCGAAACGAAGCGAAGTAGCTAATTTTAGAACCAATCCCATCTTTATCATACGACCTGCAGGGAACGCGGCTGTTTACATGGAACTTTCGTCTTTCAAGATAACATTTGTGTGAAATTAGGGTTCACGACGATCGTCATTTATGCAGAGTAGCAAGTACAGGTGATCTGTGTTCGGGAATAAGAGCGTGACTGTACACAGCGGGATCGGTGGTCGATTCGGTTCTCGATGTAGAGTATCGGCCTCCCTTGTTTTCGCCCATTTTTGGGATGATGGTTATTGATTTGCGACCATGGGCGCAAATTTGAAAATGGTTCGGTATGCGTGGAAAGCAAACCACGCATGCTAGCTAGTATGGGATGTGTGTTTTGCGGCTTATTGGCTGCTTAGCATGCTAGTAATCGGACTGACCGCCAAACAAACTGGTGATTTCAACCTTCATCGTCATTTGACGGTTTGCGCGGTGTGAGCAAACTCCCACTCGCAGTACCGAAACACACCGTTTTTTTTAAGATATGGGGAGGCTGTATTTACGGCTGTTTCCAAGCCAATTTTGAGAAACGAAGAAACAAAATGGAAGAAAATACAACAGCAAAAAAAAGTTTAAAAATTATGACCAGAGTAAAGGTAACCTTACAATTCAGGGCGAGTTTTATTTTTGGAAATCGTATATTTTCTCTCACACAAATCTACATGTGGCCCAAATGGTCGGTGATGGTATTTGTGGAGCAAAGCATCAGTAACGCTAGCAATGCTACTTGGTTGCCTGTGGTGGGCATACAGCAATAGTAACGGCAAATGCGTAACCGAGGAAAGAATCTTAGATCGTAATAATGATGAGAAATGGTTATCCACGGCTCCAGTTTGGGCTGCACTTTGCAATATGGCGTGCATTATTATATTTTTAAAACCGTCGTATGTCGTGAAGTAAATAAAGCAATTATCTGTTTAATCAGTGAAATCCTTTGAAAATGCAAAGAAAATGCAGTGAAATGCATATTATTAAATTTTGCGCAGGATGTTATTTGTTCTGGTTTTTGTAACGAATTAAAACTGTTACAGATATTTTGCACAATTGTGTATTTTAAAAAACTTTTAGTTGAATATGTAATTCGGGTACATTTGGAAACAAATGTTCATAATTTACGACTGTACAAAAACACACATGAAAAAAATAAGAAGCCTTTCTAAACCAAACATGTTTATTATAAAAGTAGATAAGTGTGTGATCACTTTACATGCAGATGTCGGTACAATGTTTATACGCCTCGCATCGGCAAAGGGGCGGCATTGTGTCTGTAGGACATTGTGAGAAAATATGCATTCTTGATAACCTTGACCCGAATGCGCTTTCCTTCTTCTCACCCCTTGCTCAATTATTCATGTGTCGTACAGTAACAGAGATTGTGGAAGCAGATTGGTTTGGCGTATGCTTGTTATATGCTTAATTTGTATCAGTATGTTTATGTTTTTATTTGAAATATAAATATAAAAGTACATGTTTCAAAAAATATTTAATATATTATGTGTCTAGAAACACAACGCTAAGAATCTGCGATTGACGAACTTGAAAAGAAATAATAATACAACAAAGAAAATTGAAAGATTACACAATTTATGGATGATTAAACGATTTAAAATATATGTTGAATGGGTTGAAGTTTTTTTTAATTGTCTAGTCGTGGTGATAATCCGATACGCTTATAACAATTTACTTGATTATGTAGCTCGTTTGAAACGAACATGCTAAGTAGAGCATATGAAGAAGGTATCAACCACAACAACTGTTGATTTTTGTAGAAGACATTGCACACATGACGTGTGATGGAATAATAAACTTTTAGTCCGATCATGTCTGACATGAGTAATAGACGGCACGCGCAGCGTGTTAGATAGTTATCTATAAATAGTTTGACAGTAGATATAATGGGGTCATTACATAGTCATGATAACATCGATTCAATCCTTTGGTACAATCGCCAACCGTACAGCATAACAAGAGGCTCGTGATGGGTTAAAATGCGGTATCCTGTATCTTTGAGCTTACTATCCTGCTACTGGTAAACGAATGAGTCGTAGCTAGCTAAGCTGATAAGAGATTAGGACAGGCCTATATCGAGAAAGGTTATTCTGCTCAAGCAGAAACTATTATGAGCTACAATTGTGCGGTAGCAAAGTGGATATTGAGGCCATGGTATTGTTGAATGAATTTCTATTCAGATTTCTTAAACGAAGGAACCACCATATCCAAGTATCCATAACATTGGATCTATCAACTTTTTTGTGTAAAATAGGTTATTTCCATGAACTTTACATGAAACAAATCAAGATAATTAAAGCAATCTTAGAATGTTGAGTACTCATGCAAGCAGGGACGCTACTGGCTCCGATTATTGATTATGTGTTTAGCTACATTTTCAATAAGCATATGATGCACAGCTTAACAATCCATATGATTCATGGGATACTGAAGCACATGTGTGATGTATACTGGGTATAGGATGGCGAACAGTATCTGGTTTATTCCCTAGCATTGTAGAGTTGAGCAGCTCGTTTTGTTGTCGAAGAGCAATGCATCTGTTGTAGCAATGCATCCAAAACTACCATCGTCCGTAAAATGTACTGAAAGTACGAACGATTCTCTGATAATGGAAGACACTTGAGCGTGCAAGAATGAACAAAAGGCATGGATTCGAAAAAGGGATAAAGCATAGACCGATGGTTCAGCGAAAACGGTGGAGCAGCGCAAGAACAGTGGTGCAATCGTGCGATGTTTTTCGTAGCGTAACGTCACGGATGGATTAATCTTTGGTGGATGTGAGAACGGATAAGTGGCCCAGTAGATTTTGCACGATTGCTTACAGTATATTTTCAAACAATTGATAAATACACATGTCCACATTTACAAGCGCGTTTTGGGTGGATGATTTGGAACAGAATAGTCTTTTGCTCTTATACTATTTGAATGCATTATTTAGCGTGGGAAGCATTTAAACGAGGAACAAATGACTTACATTTAATAGACTTTAAGCTTGCTTCTTGTTGAGGAAAGTTTGCTAAATTGTATGTGACAAATTTGCGTCAATTACAATCAGTTCAATCACTAGTGGCTTACAAAACAATTGGTAGACCGTGATTCTAATACGTCTACACAAATTGATAAATTGTCTTGCAATTACAACAAAGTCATCCAACAACAACACATAAATTGGTTTAATTGAAACGATAGACAAAGGAAGCATCAACCTCTTTTATCCATCATGTGACGATAATAAAATAACTGAAAATATTATGTTTCTTACTATCCCAAAATGATTTTAAAGAACTGTTTTCTTTCCATGGATAGTAGTTATGATAAAGTGTTTTTTATTTATTTTTATAGAGACTTTGACCGCCCGGCTAACATTCGCCTCTTATACGATAAAGTGTAAACTTCAAAAGAAAAATCGTTAAAAAATGTTGCATGTCATTCACGTAGCATGAGCATGGGAACAAACATTGATTCTATTAACTACAGGATTTGTAATTATTGATAATTATACAGGATTGGTTAATTATTGTAGATGAGATTTAAGAGTCGAACTAATTATGATTAATTCATGAGTTTTATAAGAGCAATTGGAAATGATATTCATGATAAGTTAACCATAGCCATAGGTGTAAAATTATTATCAAATTATGTCACATCGCCCTAATTGGTTGCTGTTGCACGAGAAATGCTTGGAGTTTTAGGACCTGATTTTCCGCACATGAACTGCCAAGCTGTCTGTAGTGCACTTTTATTGGTGGGACGAGGCTAACCGATGCTGAACGGGTCCACTGCTATGGAGTTGGTGGGATGCCACTTGCAGCGGAGATGGTAGCCTGGGGAACATGCAAGGCTGTGCAACAAATTGTCCACTGATCCGATTTGTTTGCACAAGCGATGAATTAAAAGGGGCGGTGGCAAGCTGCAAGAGATATGCTTGTATGCTGTAACATATCACCGATCGTTAATGGAAGCATTGTGCACCTAGTATAGCTATAAAGTGCAACGGGCCATGTGTCGCATTCACGTCCTTAGACGAATGCATCAAAAAGGTACGTAGGTATGCAGTGACCCAAGCCCTTCTGCTAATTGATATGTATTCTCCCTTGTAGTAGCATAGCGATAGCGATCAAACCTTGTTCATTTAGCTCGTTTGGTTATTCGCAGCTGGTTCGGATATAGTGATATGCTGTGTTTACGGTGTGGAGCTAGTCGCTTATGTAGGGTACCACGCAGCTCCAGTGCTGCGCAGGGTAATGGGTGGTGAACGAGTTTTTCGTGTGCGCAAGCGTTACGACCGTGGCCGCACTGCTAGGAGCCAGAAGAGGCCAGGGTGACACGATGCAATACTAAAAATTCCGCTACCATTTATGGTCAACATATTCACAATCGATTTTGTGTCAAACAGCACAATTCGCATACAGACATGCACAAACACATGATAATTGCATGTAGATATGTTCCACACTTATGCGTGTGCCACCAGCTCATGCGCGGCAACCATAGTGATCAAACCACGGGGCTTGGACGATGGTTGAAATATCATCTTTTTTGCCCACTTAGTTGGAAGTCATAGGCAAAGGGGCATAAAAACGGGTCTCTTCGAAATGGCGAGACATGTAGTCATGCTGCTCGAACACTCGATCTGATCTGAACCGTGCGCCGTTCCATCGCGTTCCAGTTGCCGTCTGGCAGACATATCACGATCTCAGGAAGGCAGCGTGAGGAACATTTGGTACTCGGAGTAAGCTTCTTTTTGGGGAGGTGTGATTGGTTTCCTTTTTGGGGAAAAGCGAACCGAAAGAAGTTTAGTCTTGCAGCCAGCTCGGCTTTGGGACGGTGGGTCTGTGCTTTAGCCGACTCAATCATCAGTTACTCCGGTTCCAGCAGCAACGTTTTGTCAGCTTGTTGGCCTTTGGCTGGTGATGTTGGCTGTTTTAAAGGCTGTTTTAGTAGATAATCTTCAATTATTGCCTTTCCCGAGGGTTGATATGCGTGATTGAGTAAAGTAATGTTAATAATTGACGTGTTTGTAGACTTTTTCGTTGTTCTTGATCGATGTCTCAGTTTCATCTGAGAAGGGTAAAAAAATCTGCATAATTGCAACTAGTCAGACCGAAGTGGGATAGTTTAATTGGTATAACAAAATAGTTTAACAAGGTATTATTGATATATGCTGCTTTACAATTAGTAAGATATGATTTGGGTTACTCAAATCTGGCAATACATATTCAAAAGAAAGAAACACATAATTTAGTGCATGTTTGAATATATATGGACACACATATTGAGATTTGCAAATTTGCACTTATAACAGATTAGTAGAAGCACAGATTAATATTAAAACTTGAAAATGCCTAAATATCTACGTTATAGTTGGTTCTATAAAAAAGAGAAAAGGCAATGTTCATTAATGCTTCAGTAGGCCTTGACCCTACAAGAGATGCTGAACCACCCAAGAATAATTTCAGCTAATTTCTATGTCAAATAACCTTGTTAATGCTATGGGAATTAAAAAAAAATACTTTCTTGCTTTTTCTAATAGGAAAAAGATAGAATGCAATACATTATTAATTTATACTCATGCAAAAGCTTATACCACAAAATACAAACAACAGGTTCGATTCTACGTAGGGATACTGTCATGAGAATGAGGTTATCGGTTACCTTGTAAAAATGTTACTGTTTGCAGAGTTCCAAGACAAGCTGGATGCCTTGGTTTAATTAATAAGTTTCAAAGAATAACCGCGTGGTTTGTGCCTCCTAGATTGTCCACACTGGTGGTAGCAATCAAAATTTTCTCGCGAATTGCTTTGAGATCCTTTCATGGATGCTGATATTGCAGCGACGTGAAACTTGTTTCACAAAATTCACCTCGACGGCTGACACGTTCGCCGAGCACTGTAAAGTCCAGCAAGAAAAACGCTTCACAGGTCAGCCACTCAACGGACCGGCTTCGGACACCGTACTAATATGGAAGAATGTGTTGGATTATCATTCATATCTATTGACTGATATGGTAAAAGCAACTCGTCACCCCATGCTGAAGCTGTACCATATGGCAATAACTTATGACATATTGCCGAGCAAACAATATTGGACAGTGGTAGACAGAGCCATGTAAGATGGATGCCTTGGGTTGGCAGTAACTGCAACATTTTCTAATGATATGATGGGAACAATGAATGGTGTAAAATCTAATTTACACTTTTCGTAACACTATTCGCTGATTGAGATCGAGAAAAATCTATTATGGATGTTGCTTTGAAATCAAATATCAGTTAGATAGATGAATATCTTTTAAAATTTGGTAGATTTCAGATGTTTTTAAACAAAAAAACAAATTAATTTTTCTGATTTAGTATTTTACTACCTGTTACGTGCAGTGTTTCTGGAATTGTTTAATTATGTGTAAAACAGGAAGGACATAATTCGGCCCATAGTTAATATGTCTTCAATTGTTTAATTTTTATTTGAAGGTTTTAACGGCTACAAGTACGATTATTTTGAATTAAATGTCATACAACACCGTATGCAGTTTTTACAATTACAAAAAAGTGATGACAAGTTACAAGACATAACCTTCCCTTGCCGTCTCTGTTATGGAGAACTGGTGAATGGCACTGCGTCTGCAGCGCTTACAATGGCACTAAGGTGGTGGTTACTAAGGTGCGACATTCAGAGAAGGGATTCTAAAAAAATGAAAACAAGTACAATTATTTTCCAGAGATGAACGCGCCGGCTTGATCTTGAACCTGATGCCGTCTGTGCAATGAAACTGTGCCCGTTTGTACAAATGAAGGGGAATCAAATTGCTTTTCTCTTCAAACCGGCGCACAAACTCGGGGACGGAACAGATTCTCTGCTCAAGCAACCCTGAACCACCTAGCGATGCCGACAGAGGTGTGAATAAAATAACTGTGAGTTGCACGAACACTTTCGAGGACTGTGACACTGAATCCGGTGACCATGTCTGGTAGAGGATGGTTTCAGAATTCAACTCATCTTTCAGACACTTCAGACTGTGGCATTGTTATTTCACACACCTCACCGTAGAATGGTTTTACATGGGATAGAATGCGAACTACGCTTCAATAACGTGATATCGTTAAAGCATGCGCATTGGTGCAAGCTTCGGACGCGCAAAAGCATGGACATTCGAAGTACTTTGGTGTAAGTATTTAAGTAAATCGGATGCGCACACCATGTGTATTACATCGCAGCTGGTATGTGTTGGTTTAATCCAAAGCGATGACTATGTGTACGCTGTGCAAAGGTAGAAACGTGTATATACATATTCCACTAAGTGTTGTTCGTATCAAGGGTACATCGTATACATTTATAGTGCCAGTGTGCCATTTCGCTGGAGGTGTTTCCTGAATTTAACAATGAGTCGCGTATTAAAAATTGTCATCAGCTGCAAATGTATCGTCAAACCGTATTTAACTGTTGGTGGAAGTGTGTGCCTGTGGCGTATTGCTGTTTCCTATGGTCAGTGTTTTAGTGGAGCGAATCTGGAGAAAGAAGAAAGGTTTCATGGCATAGGTTGGAATGAAATGGTTTAGAGTGTGTTTGGCTTCTTCGTATATGCTTAGATGTAGATAGTGGTGGCGTAGTATAGCTTGACAATTTGAAATCAGCTTCACCATAGAGCAGTTAAACAATTCTGTTTAGTTTTTGTTCGAAGTTTTAGTTTTTAAATTTTTGCTGTTTGTAAAATGAGATTAAAAATCTCTTTTTTTTGTATTTTTTCTAGGAACTTCAGCCTGCTTGCCGACGTGTTAACAAGTAGTTAACAGAAACTTATTCGTCATACTGCAGAACATCTGCAACGGCTAGTAGAATATCTGTGTGCAAATAGTTTTTAAAGCGTTACTTTGAACTTCCTGCAACAGTGTGTCCTCCCAAAATAGGTGCCATGGGGAAAGATTATTATAAAACTCTTGGCATTCCAAAGGGATCCACGGATGAGGACATAAAAAAGGCTTACCGAAAATTAGCACTCAAATATCATCCAGACAAAAACAAATCGCCTGGGGCGGAGGAAAAGTTTAAGGAAGTTGCCGAAGCTTACGAAGTGTTGTCGGATAAGAAGAAACGCGAAATGTATGACAAGTTCGGTGAAGAGGGATTAAAAGGACGTAAGTGATCGATGAATTGCAATGGTTGAACAAAATCGTTGATTTACTCGTTGTTTCACAGGAGCTTCAAACGGTACATCAAACTCTTCCCAGAACTTTACCTATGAATTCCATGGAGATCCTAGAGCAACGTTTGCACAGTTTTTTGGTTCGAACAATCCGTTCGGATCGTTTTTCGATATGCACAACGACAGCTTATTTAACAGCAGTATTTTCAACGATGACGAATTCTTCACACCCTTCAGTGGTTTGGGTAATCGGCACGGTCTCGGAGGGGCCTTCAGGTAAGAATTGGATATGGTAGACTTTGTTCAATAATATAAAATAGTTAACAAATGCATTGAAACGTTCTCAGGTCGCACTCTTTTAACGTTCACTCGCCCCTGAAGAAAGAGAAAGTTCAGGATCCGCCAATCGAGCATGATCTGTACGTTACGTTAGAAGAAATTTATCACGGCTGTGTGAAGAAGATGAAGATTTCGCGTCGCGTCCTTCAACCGGACGGCACTTCGAAGAAGGAGGACAAATGCGTGAGCATATCCATTAAGCCGGGGTGGAAGTCGGGTACGAAAGTCACCTTCCAGAAGGAGGGTGATCAAACGAAGGGCAAAATACCTGCTGACATTGTATTCATCATACGCGACAAACCTCACGTCTGGTTCCGGCGCGAAGGAAGTGATCTACGGTACACCGCTCGGTTGACACTAAAACAGGTACGTATATTTTAAACTGTGTTGCTACTTTCATGTTGCTTACTAACATTCCGTCTTCGTAGATCATCTGTTGAGAGCGTGCACAAACATTGCTTTCGTCAACATTGTGAACTAATTCGGTATCGATTGTTTGTTTTTCAGGCTCTCTGTGGAGTAATATTTGAAGTGCCCACTATGACAGGAGAAAAGCTGCGAATTAGTACAAAGCAAGAGATCATCAAGCCAAATACGGTAAAGCGCATACAAGGCTACGGTCTACCGTTTCCGAAGGAACCATCGAGGAAAGGCGATCTGCTTGTAGCATTTGATATTAAATTCCCCGATAAGCTCAGTACTACGGAAAAAGAAATGCTTAACGACATGCTTCCCAATTCGTAGTCTTAACACCGATGCAACACATTTGACATCTTTAATTTGCCCTCTTTTACGTATATGTATACTAAATGCATCATTGAGGAGGTGATGTTTGTACTAGTGAGCATGTGTAGCGTACCATCGACACAGCAGACTATGCGAAACATTTGTATATAGTGCCATTCTAATGCAAGCTACTACTGTTACTCGGTCCATAGGTATGAAACTAAGTGAACTTCGGCTGACATGAGCACAAGTACCAGAAAATATTGATATGGATATATTAGAAGCTTTTGCTTGCGAACATTCATTTCATGAATTACAAGCTTGTGAGGTAGACTTTTTCCCAAAATTTGAAGTATTGTACAGACATTGGATACAGAAAATTTTAATTCTGCTTAATGAATAAACAATCAAACGCCAGTTTGTACAACTACTAATCGACTGTTCATCGATAAGGCTATTGTTTTGTCAATGATGGTTAAAGAATTATGTCGATGCTTTAACTTGTTTTCGAAAACCGTAAAGTTAAGGGGAAGATCAAAATTAATCCTTCTTTTGCAGCAACTACTGTAACAATTGTGGTTCGTACAGAGAGATGAAGAAAAAATGCACTAATTTATGACAATGAATTCGCGCTATCAGATTAAAAATAAAAGATTTAAACTTTGTTAGCTTTCCGCTGTTCAATATTGTTTTGCGGCAATCCGATAATCTAACTGATCTTGATGATGTGTTTTGAAGGTCTAATTTGTTATCTAAATCATTTAAACAGATAATATCGGGAGTTTCTATCCATAATGGCTTTCCTGTTATGATATAAAATCATCCCAAATCCATAGCGAGAGGAAGGTATTTTTTTAAAGGTTTAATAAGTAATTGCTCTCAATTTTGACAATTTTACGAGAAAGTTTTATTACAAAAGTAGTTGTGTAAGTAGAATTTATGTTATGGATTTAGTAGCATTCACTAAACTGACCATTGAGTAGCATTATGGAATATGGTAGAGTTCCTAGCGTTTGTACCTTAGACGCCAGATTGTTCGCGGATCCAGTTGCGGAAATGAGTGGTGCGCACATAACCGGAAGGCAGGCCAGCTTCACATCCTACGGCAGCGACGAACGACACAACGCCAATCTGAACGGACTGTCCGTTTTCGGTGACTGTCAACGGACCGCCAGAATCTCCGTTGCATGTACCCTGGTTTGATGCGTCGCGACCAACGGCGCACACAGTGGAGTCGATGATGGTTGCCGATCCGTACGTTCCCATGCAGTCGATGTTAGAGATAATCCTCAAGTGGACAAAGTTCAGCGTGGTGGAAATGCCGGCAATCGAGTCACTGATACGTCCAAATCCAGATACGGTAGATTCACGGCCGAAGAAAGTCTCCGCTAGATTAGCTTCTGGAAGGGCAACGACCTGAATGTTGCCTCCCAGTGGCATGGGCTCGCTCAGACGAATCAGACCGATGTCGTTGTTCAGATTGCTCGGGTTGTAGTTCGGATGGATGACGATCAAGTTGGAGGTGCGGACGGTACCCTGGTTAATGTTGATCGTTCCAGCCCGGACCGTAAACTGGGAGACTCCCACTTGACAATGAGCTGCGGTAAGGACCCATTCGGCCGAGATGAGGGATCCACCGCACGCAAGATTACCACCACCGGTCTGTCCAAGCAGGAACACTTGGTACGGGAACTGGCCAAGCGTTGCGGGAAAACCATTCACGATGCGCGAATTACGGGGAGCTTCACGCAATGGAATGATCGATTGGTAGCCAATTTCTCGAGCCTAAGTAAGGTAAAGTAAAGCAAGAGGTTTAATTATTCATCACATTGCTTTGCAGCTCTTATGTCTTACCTGGACCGCGGCCAAGCACGCCAAAACGACAGCGATAAATAGTTTCATGATTAGTACCGTCCACTCCAGGCAGTTGAGTTATTGTGCTATCGGCTCTTCCTTTATATACGTACCGGACGTACTGCTCGCCCAAGATGGCTGTATTACGTGATGAAAGGGAACTTTGCGATATCGATTTGATATCAGTAATGACGTTTCTGTTTGTCCGATAAGATATTAAACCAGTAAAAATAAACCTTGCTAGATGACCAGGCTGATGCTGAGTGTAAATCTAATGGCGTTTGTATTGGTATTTGCTTTTAAGTATTGTTTCAATGAACAGAGCGCTTAAAACTTTGTTTGGTGTAAAGGTGTCTGGAATCTTATCACAACCTATTTTGACTGTTACATCGATGGCAGTGTAGCCAATTATTATTGATGGATTATAATGCATGACTAGTTGAATTATATCGTTACCCAAACGCTGATGCCAGCAGGGGGACTATGTCAGGAGAACTGCTATAAAATGTGTGGCATAAAAAGTCAAATCTTTCATCAGACGCAATAATTCTGATTATCTACAAGGTTTAATGAGGAAAGGTCAATCCAATGAGTGTAATAGCTTAAGTGCTATCTAAAAAAAAACTAGCTTCCAAGAAAACCAGTGTAGCGACCAACTGCATGGGAATATTTAAAGTATCAGTAAATTCCCATTCTTTTTTTTGCCTTTAATGCACAGTAAAGAAATCCTGTGCTTTGTCGAGCAGTTATTGATTTTTGCATCGCCGTTTCTCTTCATCCCCAGAAAACAAAGATTCGTCGATACGCTGTTGAGCCGTCGTTCTAGAGCCGTGCCATCGCTTTCCCAAAGTGCCTTGGGACTAGAACATTGAAAATGTATAATTTATGCCAATCTTATGCTTTTTTTCTGCTGAAACAATCTCTTCTCGATTTCACGAGACGAAACACACTGCACGTGAGGGAGAATTGGCGATATCGAAGGAATATAAAGATCTAACGCCCTTATTCGGTCTGTTGCGTGTTCTGTATGCACGCCCGAGATTGCAGAAATGAAGGAAAAATGGAGAAAATGCTGGATCAGGGGCGTTTGAAGAAGGTGGTCTTGGTAGGAAGGCCTGGTGTGAGATAGGAAAGGAAGAAAACGAATTATTGTCGAAGTCGTAGCTCTCATGTATTATGCATTAATTTGTAAAAGTGGGAGAAAGAATGAGGAAGAATATACAGTTGGTGACGGGATTTTTATTGAATTTCGGTGTTGATCCGCGACCAAACATCGACCGCCAGCGTATGTCTGATGCATCGGGCTGCTTCAGATTTGCTCGTAAAAAAAAGTACGCTTTGAGAGGTTTTCTTGATTGCATATCGTCGTATGTTGATACTGCACCACTGATGGTATCTTTGAACTTTAAAAATATGTTTTATTTTGCAGTTGCTACAATTATAGTCGTTTTACTAATTCTGTGTTATTTGTTTATTATATGTTATTCTGCCTTTGACAAATTTAGAAGATTAAAAATGTTAATAATTTATCGGAAAAATATTCCGTAGAAATAAGTAACGCTACTACAGTTCACTTACAAGATCCAGATGGGTGCGACGTATTTACGCTTATTCAATTAGATTCGGCCTGTTTCAACATTTGGGGTTCTTACCTTCATTGATTTGGCCGTACTACGGTTTGCTTACTTTTGATTTGATAAGTGGCTTGTGATATATATTCATTACACAGTAATTTGAATGACAATTTAGACGTCCCGTCTCAGTGGGGTTCCTTTGTATTGCAGTGAGGGAGGTGGGCAGAAAATAGCGATGAATAAAATGTAAGGGACGCACAATTTCATTCCACTTTCCCCATAGTAGAGAAATGCTTCGAAGAGAAAAGCATAAAAAGTGTTGGACGACTTTTCGAATCAGAGAAAGAGACATGGTAGCTCCAGGATTGTATTAAGGTGTATTGATGGGATATTGATAATTAATACAAAGAGAAGACAGGCTCTGCCTTATAAAGTATTAATTTAATTACTTAATCAATAAATGACACAATATAATTGAAGTAAAGCGTTGGTTTTGTTCTGCAAAATGTTAAAATATGTTTTAACATTAGATGTTGAGGTTTGTGTTATAGCCAGGTGGTACATTAGATTATTTATTTCATATGCCATAGCCACTAGTATTATTGGTCATGATGCTAAAACTTCTGATAACTTAAAATTTTATATACTTGATAAGCTTTAAAACTTAAAAAAAATCGTATATCTAAAAGGAATAGGTACTCGCAAGCCCCTTACTTGAAACAGATATGTTCAAACGTTTTTCGAATTCCATGTTTCCCGCTGGGTACCCTGGTGAAACAGTAGTGATTTGAAACAGGTTTCGACAGATTCGTCCATTTTAGAAATCTAGAGAAAAAATCAAGACAGATCCCCCATCATACACGTTTGCATAATACGGACTCAGGCGGAAAGGGATCATTGATATCGCATCCGTTGTAAAAGTACATTCGATTTTGATTTCGAGCCACATCTTGCGCGATACTTAAAATTCACCAAGTGCTGTCTGTGCTGCGTCTTGTTAGAATCTTGTTTCTTCCAGTTTGGGTGCAAAAGAATATGCTAACACGCTGCTATCCCACCGCTAACAGCATAATAAAAATGACTATGGCGCAGGCGGTTAGGGTGGCCGTAGGATGCTATCAGAAAAATATGGATTCGATCAGACGCTAAGCGGCGGGATAACGTTTGGCCCTTTTCCAGCTACTGATTTGAGAGGCAGGAAGTGAAAGGGAATGCCTGTACACCCTCGGTTTCGCAGCACGGCAGGACACGGCCTGGATGGGTGAAAAGGTACAGGGCACTGATGACAACGGTAATAATATCTTGGTAAGCGGACGGAAAAGGGCAAGAAGGACACCTCGACAGAACGATAAAACTTATGGCCGAAACGTGGATGAATGCAAATGGCTGCAGATTTTTGGAGAACTTGGGATCAACCTTTCGTTAGCATTTCCTTAAAGACGGTCTGTTCGCCGCTGTTCGCATTGAACCGCAACGGGTGTTAAAATATGACACGCTTACACTGTTGATGCTGCTGTGCGACGTCCTGTACTGGGTAATAGTAGGTAATTTAGAAGGCAGTTGATCCATAGAATACGTAAATAAAATTACTTTGTGTCAGAAAAATATAACAGAACTTGTGTAAGACGGAATATTTTCTAAGTTTAAACTCACGTACTCCTTAAAAACACTGCAAAATATTAACTATTGAATGTTTTAAAAGCAAATTCTTGACGAACTGGCTAACTTTAAATATAGCAATTTGTACAAAATATTTAAAAAACTTGCTTTTCTCAGGATGCCATGAAAAGAGTTGTCACGTTATGAAAAGTGACGGCCCAACCATTCGAGCAACTTATACTGCGAATGGTTTTTCGTACATTGAAATTCCCTTGTAAGATCGTTTATACTTTGTTGCGAAGAGTTGAAATAGGCATTTGCACACAAGTTAGGAACAAAATTACGCGGTCACATGTAGTTTAAGTTTGTTAGGAATATTTTTATATCCACTTGAACCACATAAGCTAGGAAAACCTAAACTAGATAAAAAATGAAATTTGTTGAAAATATCGACACCAACATGTGTTGATGAAACGCGACGAGCTGTCATTTAAAAAAAAAGCATGTAGCAAAATCTTGAATTATCAGTACAGTTTACTTTGGAAATTTGCTGTACAAAGTAAAACACAAATGCGGTTCTTTAGTAAACGGTGACATTCGTGAAAGTTTTATTTTTATTTTATTACATATAACTAAAATGCAGCTGGTGGGTGGCAGTTTCAGCACAGAATACATGATTCAATCATCTGCAACTATCCGGTAACGGAAACACTTGAGGGAATGTGAGTTCAATTGTATTGAGGGACGTAAATATTTCATTGCTTTTGTTTATAGCTGCAAGCGTGAAATTGAAAGGCATTGCGAGCAGCACAGTCGGTAGAAAGGTCAAAGTAAAATCTTTGAAAAGAAAAACATTAAAATGCTTCTTATATAACAAAATTTATTCATATTGGTTATAAAAAAAAATATGTCACAGCAAATCAGCAGTGAATGTCTGCTTTTTCAGATATTATTAGTAGTAAGTCACTCTCTCCTCTGTCTTATTTTTTAATGATATCTCTACTTTGTGAATTTAAAATTGACTAGTCACAAAACGTATTCATGAATGTACTAATGATTGGTGTTAACATAACTGGAATAATCAATAGCATTGCTTCAATGTATGTTTGTTTCATTCCCTTATAACGAGCAAGCAGAGTGCAATTTGAGACATCCATCGATTGAATCGAGACACATACATAAATTTGTTAGTTTTGCTTTGAAATGACATAGAGCAGGATTTTGTATCATAAAACCATATATGATTGCCAAATTACTTTTAAGACCAAAACAAATTCAAGTTTTTACTTCTGGGCTCTAAGTTGACCCGTTGGACAGGTTGTCATGTTAGCAGAAGCTCATTAATGAAATAACTATAAATAAAACTGCAGAAAAGGTGTAATATATGGCATTTTGTTTGTATCATACTCTAGACATATGTTTTTAATTCTCAATCACTAGTGATAGTGTAGTTTGTTGGAAGAAGCAGTACAGCAGTAAAAAATATAGTAAAAACAAAATTCTGTCCAATTTGTTAAACGATGCTAACAACAAAAAAACCATTAAGTTGTTGTGAAAAATTATTTGTAGCGATAAAAAATATTGGATTGAATTGTAAATATTGGACAGGATAAACCACATAAAACACTTGTGTTAAAGGTAGTCCTTATGTGACTTCTTGTATCGATTGTACGATAGTCAGTCTTGAGTCTTGGGATGGCTACCTGAATGGAATACGGGTAACGATTGGTAGGTGATCCACACTGTATATTGCTTCTGAATCTCATGCTGATCAACGATCTTTGTTCAATTTTTCTATAAAAAAAAACATTTAATTTGGTTAGAATAAATCTCTTTTTAAAATTTTACAGAAATTGCCAAGTTGTATTGATATGTGTACTCAACAATATTATCAATGAAAACAAGAATCTGGTACACCGGGATGTTTTTTTATTTTGAGAATTTTGTAATTTAAACAGACAGGAGATAAAACAGTTGTAATTTAAGCATAAAATGTATTGCAAGTGGCTGAGATGCTTAAGTAGATGGATCTTGATTAATATAAAAAAAAAACAATGTATATCAAGACAAAATGTGTTGCTTTAGTTTTGGGTTTTGGTTATTGATACAATTTGAAGTACGTGTGTTTGCTTGAGAAGTAGTAAATTAACTTGATATTTATAGTTAATTCAATATCAACCATTAATTAATCAAGAAAAGGAGTTGGCTGAAAGCGCTTATACAAAAATTATACAATCTTGTAATTATGTAACTATTAAAAATAATTTCAAAAATAATTCAAGGTTGACCAAGGATTGGTATGAAAAGGCAATCCGAATAGCTACGCATTCTTCAATAATGATAAATACTTGGATACTGATAAAAAGTAAAAAAAACTTTAATTCTTGCTCAAATGTTTGAACTACAAGATACTTATTATTTTATTTACAACAACAGCATGAACTACATACATTAGAAATAAGTGTATTGAAAAAAAGGAAGAATTTGTATTTAAAAATAACGCAAAAGGGAAAAATTAAAATGGAAAAAAACTTATCGAACAAAACAGATCGTACGAAGATTTTAATTGCATAACAGTAACTTTGCATCGTTTAAATCAGCAACAATTCAGTACAATTTTTTTCAGTGCGATACAACAATGTTTAATGTATACTTTTTCTGTTGGAGATATCGTTAAGCAAATTAGTGTGCTGCTCACGCGCAAGGAAAATTAAAATTGATGTGAGATTTATTTAAATTATATTGTTTTTTGAAACGATTTTCTCTCCCTAAGTATGAGCACAACCGGTGGCAGTAATTATGTTTTTGATACCATTTCCATTTACCTGTGTTAGAGATGCTTCCAATAGAGTTGGCTAAAATGAACAATGAACGAAAGAACCTGCAGAAAGGAAGAAAGACGGCTCTTTCAAATGTATCACTATTTGCATTTTGTATCATCAGCAAACGATATTGTTATTTTTCTGTGATAATTTCTTGAAATCTGACAAGATACCTAACAAATATATGCAATTGGCTTTGTGTAAATTGTGCATTCAAAAGTGATATTGCAAATAATCATAAAAGTATGTCTGTCGAGCATAATGGTTTTTTTCTCTTCTGTCTCTATCTGCTACGAACTGGATGCAATTGAAAGAGATTATTCTGACGTCTTAGATTAAAGATCGTGAATTTCGCAGTTAAAGTTTATTATGACAGCATTGTGCGAAAGTAGCAAACAATTGTCACTTGGCCATACGAGTAGCACAAATGCCATGAGCCAACGATGGACTGAGAATGGGTAAAATGGCTAATAAAATAATTTATTCATGTTTCACGAAACGTAGAATCAATAAAGATCTAATCAGAGCAGAATTCGGGCATACGGTTTTTTACGATTATTTTCATTGCTGAAAATTCCACCCAATCGTTTTGTCCGCAAGTCTGTCTGTGCATGTTGGAGCTAACTAAATGGGCAGTTGTATTTAAATTCCTTTCCATCTGCCCCTCCCTTGCGCCATATGCTTCCATCGTTTGCATTACTTATTTTGAGCCAGTTACTCTGTTTCTAGTCTCACCATCCAACATACCCTAACGTATTCTGCAAGGCTGCAGTATGTAGCACGCCTTACTCATCCGTGCTGTTGTGGTAGAGATAGGTAAAATATGCAGATGAGCCTCCCTCGTCGAGTTGATGCGTAAACAACGAAGAGGGGGTTTTGCAGAACCGTTGTAGCGTAAACGCTGGCAACGGGAGATTGTTTTGTTTGAAGCGGGTGTGCTTGATCCCACAAACAGAAAGGATTTGGGAACGTCGTTGTTAATTGTGGCGTTCGGCCAATGGCGGTTGTTAAGGCTATGATCTTCAACTTTATCGTACGCAGGACAGTTTAGGTAAAGCATAAAAAACAATATAATTCTCTTCCACTAGTATTTGGTGTATTATAAATTATTAATTGGATAACATTATTAAGTAACGACCAATTCACAGGTTTAGTTGAACGGTATGAAAGGAAACATGAAACAGGAAATTTAAGTTGGGTTTCCGTATGTAGTTCCTTTTACATTTAACAATAGATAGGTGATATTGGTGATACCGCCAATAGTAACTTCAGGAAAAAGTTTCACATCGTTGCATTTCATTAAAAGATAAATAAAACAAAAAAATAGGAAAACATCAACAATAAGAACTCAGTTAGTATGAGAAAACATAAATATCCTTTTGCTTTGCTATATGTAATCGCCTTTATATTTCAATTCATTTTTGTTATTCATTATTTCAATTGAAAATCGATGTACAAGAGGGCCCGCTCGATAAAAATTTAACATTATTTCATTTAATATTCGTTTTGGGCTGGCAAATTATATACTCTGTCTGATCGGTCTTTTCAGATGAAAATTTATCAAGTTTGGTGTTGTACAAGGCAGCATCAGTAACTAGACAAAACTATCGCAAATATTTAAACTATCACCCTGACCTCATATAATAGGCGAACGTCAGCCTGACGGCCAAAGTCTCTATAAAAATAAAAAAACCCTGACCTCAGCAGGTCGAATACCAAAGAATGAAAACATTTAATGTTAAAACAATAGAAGGTGAACACATTTTATGATATGAGTTTTTTATGATAGTTCATACTTTATTACTAACAAAAAATCAGTGTGTTCATTTCGGTGAGAAGAAAGGTGTGTAATTGAACCACAATCATTATCAGATATTGACAACAACGCAATTTGATTGATAGGTGCTTGTTGGATTATTCAAGTGAATGTGGTGCCACACTGTCGCACTCTTAAAGCACGTCAAAAATAGCGCTTGTAGTGTATGGCAGGAAGAGAAAATCATAAACAAGAACCATTGCTGGACATTGATGGTATCTCCAAAGTGAAAACAATACCCTATTTTTTCGACACAAAATATCGTTGATGCTTTTGTTATATGTCCGTCGGGAGTGGCCTCGGCAGGGAGAATCTCTGATTACAATATCGTGTTGTTGTGCTTGAAAGATTCACCGAAGCAGGTTTAAAGATTCTTGTTTCTTTGCACCAAAAACATTTGCGAAGTATATCAAATGAAATAAAACTTGTACCGTCCTGGAAGAAAGCACGCTTGGTTGGTGTTACAATTGGCGAAGGGATGGTGGAAAGTCGATTAGCTGAAAAAAGAGCATTGCCAAAGTCAACAACAATAACAGACGACTCTGCCGCAGCTCTGAAACGCAACTGTGCTAGAGAAAAGACCGTTTTATACCCCACAATGATAAAGGTTGTGGAGCAAATGGAGCTGGTCGAAAAATCGTCGCACACAAACTGTCGGTGAGTCAAATGAGCCTGATAGTAGACGCTAACGAAATGATTTGATTTGAAGCATGAAATTAAAAATGGTTTCTGCCCGCAGAAGAGCTTGAGAAGTCGAAGGAATGTTGGCCTGCGGTATGTGAAGAGAGAATGGAAAGTTTTTGGTTGTGGTTGCCTTTAATGAGATTCTGTTAATAAGTTAATTTTCAAGTTATGGTGGTTTTCCATTCTTTTACCGTGTAGAACAAGGCGGTTAGCTGTTTCGGACAGTTGGTTGTTTACAGTAATCGGAAATCGATGTGTTTTGCGGGTGAGAATTGTATCAAAATTTTAAAAAATATTCACAATAAATTGAATCAAAAGATATTCAAAATAAACTAGCAGCCAAACACATTGCGAAAAACGAGTACAATGAAAGTGTTCAATAAGCTTTCGACTTAACAAAAAAATCTTGGTTCCGATTTCGGTATAGTTTGGCCAATAACAAAATTGTTGCTGTAATAAAAGTACTTGCAAGTAGTAAACAGCATATTTTAATTACAGTATAAGCTAAACACTGCATCAATGCACGCCAAATACTGTGCAGTGTTATCCTTGATTCGAAGCCTAATCAACAACCGGCAGCCATGATAGACGCAGGGCCGCATCGTTCGGCGAGTTTCACCATCATCATCATCAATTTTGCGTAGTTAGAAAATACGAAGGGCTTACGACACGGAAACGAGAACAAAATGAACTGAACAATGTGAACATGCTTACCAGTGTCGGTCCATGTGAGCGAAAAAGGGAACCCTCTTGAGTACAGAGTCGCTCGATGGGATGTTGGAAGCTATTAATCAATTTTTCCTTCTAATTCTCCAGCACCTATTTTTGATATGATGCAGTACACGGACAATTTATTGACACCTAGTGGACGGTTCTTGTTCTATTTCGCCGCCGAAGCCACCGCTGGTGGTGAAGGATTTAACGCCAACTGAATGTCAAAACCACATCCAGCTGGGATGGGCTCGATGAAAGAGTGGGCCAGAGAGGCTGATTTCATTTCTAACGCATGTTAGACCGTTGTTGAGCCGATCCTGTACAACCATGGGAAAGCGAACACCCACCATTAGACTAACAATAAACAAAGTCAGCTTTAATTAGTGAACCCATTGTGTTGATCTCCGCCGGTGTAAAAGGATGATTTGCCAGGACGGAAATATGCGTGTGGTAGAGGTTCCCTGCACTCGATGAACATTACATGGTAGTATATAGAAGACGTAGATTATCTCGAAAGGGAAGCATACCAAATGTTCAAGTCTTGTGTAGGTATGGGTTGGCGCAGAACATTCCTACAGCAGTATGTGAAGAGCCGGGCTGCTTCACAAGGATTTCGTAACGTGTGTAGTGCTGAAAGTATACCACATAAACCACACCACGGGGAATGTTAGCTTGTTTCATACTTACTTAGTCCGTGTTTCTATTAGAGCGACATAAACACAGCTAGTGAAAGTAGCAAAGTAAAAGTGAATAGTGTAAATATTTTCAGTTGTTTTTAGAGTAACACCTACCATATCAGGAGTTTGTTTAAACATTATAAATACTAATAAAGTCACTTTCAATTGTTTCTTATTCTTCTGGATGCAACACATCCGCCGAAAATATGTTGCGAAAATTATGCCCTAACCATGTTTGAACAGAAGAAGCTCCAAAATAACACCATCATTCTTTCCGGAGTACCAATTTCCCCGAGATTCAGAGACAGAAGGAAAAGTTTTTCTGCATTTCAACAGATCTACAGCAATTCTTGATTTATTATGGTACTGCGATTAAAACCATATGATGGTATCTTTTGTGCGCATTTCCTTTTCTTCCGGACGGTGGAGGTTGTACGTAGTCGTACGATACGTTTTTATGTGATGAAAGTTGCTCAACTGACGGCGAACGACACCCAGTCCCACGTACACCGACTTGTGCTGCGTTCGCGGTGCCTTCTTGCTAAGCGTTAATGTCATAATAGTTTCGTGATTGTAGGAAATTATTAAATTTTCCACTCGGTTTTACGTGGTGGAAAATTTTAATTAAATCATTTTCACTTGACTCTTCAAGTTTGGATGTACTATCTTGCTCGATGCGGCACAGAGCGTCATTGCCGTAGCCTTTTAAGATTATCTTGTCTTCCAAATAACGTAACATTCCTTATTGTTTCCTTCTTTCTTTTCGAGAGTCATAGTTTCATTTATCACTGCAAGCACCATGTTGAATTGCTTGATTATCGTAATCAGACGCGGAAAAGTTAAAGACTATACGTAGAGCATCTTTGGTGAAAAAATATTGGACCAGATAGTGGAAATGAAATAACACTAGAATAGCTTTCAATGAATCTTGAACAAATAATATGATATGGCTATCGTCCGTATGGAATGACATAAAAGTAATAATACTATTAGCCTGTACTATGAACAGATATAACGCACAGAGAAATTAGATAGCCTAAACTATTGGGCAAGTAGTCAAGAGTGAAAGCAGTCATGTGACGGTCATCGTAAGTTTCGGGGAGTTATTCCTTCCCATACCATGCCTGGTTGGAACAGTTTCTACCCTACCATAGTGACTACCCGTATTGGCGCATATCCTTCTTTCGCAAAGGCTATCTGATAAGAGAATTCTGTTTCCTTGTAAATTGCAGCGAAGTTGGTAAAGCGCATGGCGGGAAAGGGTCTGGCTAGACAAATCCCTTTCCTGCTGTACCCATTTCAGACGAATCGTTGTTAAGAACACTTCATCTCGTTTTCTCAGCGGAAAATTTTAAAATAATAAAGAGCAGATGTTTTTAATGTTTTTCTTGATTCGTTCCTGTTAAAGCACTCCTTTCCAGAGCATTACAGCGTTCAATGTGTTGGTTTCGGTAGATAACACCGGAAGCATTTTCAGCTAGGTGGAGGACAAAAGGATGGAAGTGGCAAAAACTGTCTGTTGGAGCGAGTGTCATACGGCGACTCCCCGAAACCGTTTGCTTTTGTGGAGCGTCTTAGTTATGTTTTGTGCTGCCTTTTTTTGTGAGACTTTTGATAGCTGTTATAGGGAAGGGATGGGATGGGATTTTATAAAAAAGGGCCATTTACGATGGTACCAAATGGCGCATCCATCGCTTATGCCTTGGTAAGAGAATAGATGCTTGAAATTGGAACATTTCATTTAATCTCTTTTACACCACGATGACCTTTTTGATCAACGAATCATAGCATAACTTCTTAACTTGTCAAACAACTGCGTCAAGCTTAACTAAATCGTTATCGTTTTGCACACAACGATAGATGAAGCCATTTGAAGGATTATTTTTCTATTACATCCAGAAGGTTTTCGGCCAACGATCAATGTACTGTTATGATATTATTCGGATTATTCTGATATTGGGAGCAATTGCAGTATCATTTGACATTTGATACTTATTATTTACAATAAGTAATTTGGCAATAAATCGTATTGGCTTCTACGAGGGTTGATATAGTTAGTTATCTATCAAAACCTTTTACATAAAAAAGCACAGAACTGCTGGTAAAAGCAGGTTAACATGACCACCATGGTAGTGACCAAGAAGGAGAATCATGTTATTATACCCTTACTGGGAATCTTGCGGAAATAAATGTATAAACTGCTAGGATTTTTTTTAATCATACAATTTTCTCATGTATAGATAAAGTGAAAAGAAATATAAAAGAGTGTAGAAAATTGTTTCAGTTCACGTTGTTAGCGTGCTAGGATATGAAAACGAAAACCTTTTCACTAGTTTTTCGCTTCTTTGTTCTTGCAATGCCTTGCAGTGGGACCGGGTAAGGTGCTATGACTACCGTTCGGTAAGAATTGGAAGAGGCCATCAAGGTATAATTCATGTTTTTTGTACCTAATGCTGTTATTCTCACTATCCGCCAGTTTGCACCTGGTGATCAGCGTTGGGTCAGGCCATCGGTTCCCAGCGGTACAGCTACACTATCATCAAGCAATGCAACAATTACGAGTGCTACTTATGATCTGAGGTGTTTGTTCATGCTTTTGTTACAGTTTCGCGTTTCACGACGTTCACTATGGAAGCAAGACGTGTTAGACAGTGTTCCAGCAAACTCCAAAGACCGCTGTGTTGGCCTGAAACGATTCAACAGTATTTATGAAGGCTGAGCAAAGCCTTAAGCTCATAACCGTAAATCATTGTCCGAAAATAGCAAATCGTATTCGAGTTACTTGCAAGCTCACGTGAGTGTGGCTGTCCCTAGCGAAGAACAGAACGGCTCCTCGATCAATTCATGGTCCCCACTTGCCACGCTCGTTCACCAGAAAATTTATGCTTTTACGGAATCTCTCATTTTTGCCGGGGTCAGAAAAGGTGTGCCATTTGGGCACCTCGGAGAGGTTGTAAATAGGCCATTCAAGTACGCCCTAGTGCGAATCAACCAGAAAGGAGGATGGTGTAGATGCGCACTAATCCCCTTCCTTTTCAACGAGGGGTAAAGAATTGGCAATAGTCGAACGGGCACACCTACTGAGGGTGCTCTTAAAGTTACAACATCCCTGTGTCGAGATTCCACCACATCCGAAGTACTGATGAATTTTTCCTGCTTAGGGTTGATAATAAGAGAACGAAAGTTGTAAGCCCTATTTTGTGCGGCCAAAAATTTTGCACCACTCTTACGTGTGTAATGTATGAAATCAAACGTTCTGCAATGGTTGCCCATGAAGCTCTCAAGGACTAAATGAGCATAAGGAGGGTGTGTAGTCGAAAATGAGCTCTCTGAAGCAGGGAAATGAGTTCGTTCAGCAACATTAGTGTTGTTATAGCCCCACATAACTAGGTTTGCTGTTTGAGCGCAACATGATGGTAAAGCGCAATACGAAAATTGTAATTAAAGGCTAGATTAAGCCATGTTCGATTAGGATTTATGTGATGAAATAGAAGGTTAAAGTCTATTTCATGGATTCATAACATAAATGACGAGCAAAAGTTTTAGTTAAACGATATTTATTACAGATTTCAAGACAAATGATATCCAATAACTGCTGATAGAATAACAATAATGTAATGATTGTTTTAATAGGAAATAATTGTAAAGATTGTGTTATTTTGAATTTATTTTGACTCTTTGTGAAAAGAAAAATGAAAAAAATAATACGGAGCGTTGAAAAAAAAATCAATACATTAATCATTAAAGTAAATAAATTCAACAGTGTTGTTTAAGTCTGTGAATCTACTTGCGAAAACTCCATTTTTTTATAAAGGCTTACACATCATACAATATTATACAGATTCCTCATTGGATGGAGGGTTCTCTGTAAATGTTTTGAATGCAACACAAAATAAGGGAACTATAAAACAACTAAATGCTCTTGAGTTACTACAACGGTTTAATCAACGGTGTGACTGTTCACGAATGTTTTCGATGTTACGATGCTTGATAATAACTAAGTTAACTTTTTTGAACTGCGTTTAAAGTAAACGCCATCTAAAGTTACCTTCCGAAATAAACCACTTGGCCGCATAGCTTGGATATGATTTTTTTCACACAATAATTTTTCAAGATCGTTTCGGAAGTTTACCATCGACGATGCAAGTTTCTCTCCAGATCTATGGTTTCCTTCGTTATACATCTTCTTTTACAACAACCGTTCATGAGATGAAGAAAACTTTAACTTTACGAGAGTTAGCAGAATAGCTCCATGAAACTGATTTAAACACCTTGCATGAAGGTTGGACGTGAGAAATCAAAAGCTCAACTTTTTAGTTAGTCATCTGATCTGAGAATAGCGGTAAGGAACAAAACAGAATGCAGTAAAAAATATGTTTTATATTAGTAAGCTTGTAAACGTAACTGCAAACGCTGGAGTTGCTCGGTGGTCGAGTGTTAATGCTGTAAGGATCTTACAAGTCCCGACGATGATCAAATCCTATACAAATTGCCTCATTAAGCAGCGGATTGAATATCCTGTTATAAGTACATCAAGTAAAAGATAATACAGCATATAGGTGGCTTTGGCAAGCTTTGACCTACAAAGTTTCTTGTACTAAATAAGCAAAGCTACGAATTGCTTTACTTTTGCATTTAGATAGTGAAAAGAACATGTTTTGAGCGTGTACAAATTTCAGAGATCCCAAACCTGAAAAAAAAGATAAACAAACAATTTATGTAAACTCTTCTTATATGCCAGACTCCAAAATCTTTTGTCAATAAGAATCTGTGTTGTTCACTTTTTGACTTTGGAGATTTTTCATTCCACCGTTTCTTAAGCATCCATTCAAACCATGCAGCAAAGCAAATGTTACGTTTGAAGCTGAATATTTACAATTTGGCAAGTTTCGTTATATCTGATGCTTTCAACAACATTGCAGAAGGGATCGGAAGAGAGAATTCCATAATCATAAAATTGTAAGAAAAATGACAACTTTTTAAAGTGCATCAGCCATCCACGAAAAGTCCCTGGAAACAGCTTGTCCTTTTTATATGTTTCTTTCGCGGAAGTTGTAAACTTTGCATCGGTTATTACTTCACCTCCCTAGGCAAGCGGTGTGCAAAGTTGCTCCTTCTTTACTCGGGTGTACTTTAATGCTAAAAGGGAAAGAAAGCATTTTTGTGGTACCAGCTGACTATTGATGTAGTGGAGGTATTTCGGAATGGGGAAAAAGATAATGCTAAAAGGTATGCATTTACGTTACGTAAAAAAAGTGACTGGTATTCATGCCACACGTGGGAGAAATTGTGAAGTAGTTTCAGTTTTGGTTTTGGTAAAAACAAGAAAGAGCTTTTAGTGAAAACGAATCAACAAACCGAGCGAAATAGTTGGGTGGTGCATATATGTACTGTAGTATCTTGGAAGGTATTCTAACCAAATTTTGGTTTTAATTATTAAAAAGAAAATGAGAAAATAATCTAAACTTGTTACTAACAGTGATTGAACATTCGGTTACATACGGTTAAGTTACGGACATAGTACCGGAATCATAAGTCGTCTAGGTCATAACAGTAAAATGATTAAGTTGTTCTCACTGTAAAACAAAAGCAAATACAAACCTAAATATGGTTACAGTGCCAGCGAAAATCGCATTTTTATGATATCAAGAATCATCAACGTACTAAAACTGGTACAAGCTGTGCTCTATGTAAAAAATATGTACATTAAAATGAACAGTTGAAGATTCTTTAAAAAACATACTTTCTTAAAACTGGAAAACTGTGATTTTCTCAACTGAACAACAATTCAAATATTTGTTTTTATTTTTTCTAATTCAAAAATATCCCAACTTTTCAGCACTTCACAGAAGATATCTGTGTACGATTTTACAGAACAGCGATTTGAGCACAGCAAATGTAAACAGCAAAAAATCATGTCCTTCTTTCCGCAGGTAGGCATGAAAAATGAGCCATAGCAGCAGGTGTGATATCTAGCGTTTACGGAATGACCAAGGTAGAAGGCGATACAGAAAAATGAAAGAGCTGAGAAAAATTATGGACGATGGCCACGTAAATCATGAAAATTTATAGCTTTGTTCGTGGTAGACTGGAAAAAGACCAAAGCAACATCGCTGAAAGGATCCGTTCGGTAAGAACTTGAGCTTAGGAAGTGCATAAGAATGATTTCGTCTGATGAATGGGTAATCATTCATCTTTTTTCAATGAAAGTGAGCACTTAACTCACGGAATTGAATTCAGCTTTGCATGAAAAATAGCTTTAGAAAGGCATCGTTGGAGAAGGATTACTACAAGCAGCTGTAATAGAAGAGCGATTTTTCTAACGGGTTGCATCTATACTTGTATAAATCAGTATTGATAGATGCATACTGCCGAATTGTATACTCGTAAGTTTTCTTAAAGCCAAATGTGGTTCGAATCCCATTTGGACCGTATTCCAATGTGTGTAATCGACTGTAGTGGTTGGGGTATATTTATATCACAAATAATGTAGTTCGTGCAAAATATAAGAAAAATATATAGTCTGTTGCAATTTTATGGCATATACCTTAACATTTCGTTTGTAGAATCATAAATCTCTTACTATTAATCGATATTTTTTACTAGGCTGAACATCGCTTTAATTTTATTAACACTAAAAATTTTTTTAAGAAAAATAGCTCTCTCTCTCGCAATGAAATATTCTTTCATAGTTTTGCTTTTAAGTAAAATGTGTTTGAATTGAACAGTTTTGTACATCAAACTTTTTATTAAAGTATATATTTGATTCCATAAAACCAGGCATGCCGCATTGCTTTATAGCAGGTATGTCAAACTGGCGGCCCGCAAGAAGATTTAAAATTATCGTTTTGAGAGCATAGATTACCAAAAAATTCATTTTTGTGACCCACCAATAATCGAAAATGTTTTAATGCGGCCCGCCAATGAAAAGAGTTTGACACATCTGCTTTATAGTAATAGCTATCATAGAATATCATAGTTTGTTCTGTCTCCAAAGAAACACAAATAAATTTACGAACCGATTCATTTAAATAGATTTTGTAAAACAGTTTTGCAATAAAAAAAATCTTAAATCAGCTCGTTGTGCATTGTACGTAGCTAACCAAGTTGTTAAAATGTAGAGAGATAGAGCTATAGAGCTATATACATAGAGGTGAGTTATAAATGCATCACAAAAAATCGCATTAAATTCTCATGCTATTGCCCTCGATATTTTAATCGAACATAATTTAACTTTGTTACAGAAAAACTCATTGCTGGTATCAACTAACTTAAGAGCATATTATATCAATCAAACAAGCACCACATCATTGTTCAAATGTCGTTCGATGGTCCTCCACATACATAGAATTTACTATACTACGATACAACGATACGATACGTCGACGTTACCAAAAGACCACTGAGCCTCAAGTAATTCGTATACTATTATCTCAAATTTCGTTTAAAAAGTATTTCAAATTACGAAAAAGGCACATGTTGTCCACCATACGGCTATATTGTTTAATTATTTGTGCATTAAATAAGGTATTGTTCATACTTTGATTTGATTTGTTTATCAAAAAAAAATACACATACCACGATAAAGTACTGCAGTGATTCTTCGAACTGAATCAAAAGATGTATGCAAAATGTGGTTTTGTTTTTGTTAAAAAATGTGAGCGCGCGACACATAAAAAACAAGTGCTTCTGTTCAAAGAGACGATATCATTAAAAGGAAACAAATGATGAATATTTTTTGTTTCTTTCATTTGACCAATTATTCTTTTTGGGTGGCACTGCAATCCTGGTAGGTTACAAGTCTTACCAGAGCTCTGATGTGATTTAGTGGATCCATCCACTTCAAGATCGTCAATTCTGTACTGTGAGACTTAGTGTATCCATAGCAGGGTAGTCAATCCTAAGTATGGGGGGCGAAACAAAAAATGAATGGGATTCGATAAAACATCAAGCCTTAGCCTTATTACTGGCTTGCGATGAAATCATTACTATGGACCACCGATCAAATTAAAGGTATGAAATTACCAGCTCTAAATAGAATGTCTGAATGAGATGATATGTCAACAAATTCCACCGTACCATTTGGTGACCACGTTGACGATTTTCAAGTTTTTACTGCAGCAAAACTGAAAACATGCATACAAAATCAAAGAGCGATTTAAATGTTAACTTAGTAAAAAAAAGTTCATTATAAGCTGCTGGAATTATCGTTTTTGTGAACTATTTTTGTGTACGTGTTTTTGAAGATTTGAACTCCTTTTGTGTACGCTTTTATGCGAGGGTCGTACTCGATCATTCACATTTGACTTAACATTTGTACAGTAGATTCCCGAGTTATGATGCTTTCCACAGAAAACTGCGTAACTCGAATTTCCGCGTAAGTCGAATCTTACCAAAATCAGCGGAAATACTGTCAAAATCGTGTAATTTGTGTTTGTAAAATATATTTTCAGCTCGTTCATTTTTTATTTAATGGATTTGTACAGAATCTCCATGTAATTAACTATTTTCATTATATTAAAACATTGCCAAAAATTGAAATTATTTTCCATTTGACAATTTATGTGTCAAATCAGTACAACTTGCCCATGAAATTTCCAAAACCGCGTATCTCCGAATCCGCGTAACTCGAGAACCGTGTAACTCGGGAATCTACTGTATATTAATGAAGGTTAATTTGCAAAACCATACCCTGGGTTCCTATGGCAACCGACCATGATCGATTCCCATTGGTTGTTACGTCACAGAAGAAAAAATGTGTTAATGATGAAATTGGACAAGTTTCAGCGAACGATAGTGATGTCATTGACAGTGTGGCAACCTTCAAACCTACCACAACAAACTGGCTTTTGCTAGCTGGACAGTAACGGGTAACCGCGTAGCATTTCTTGTCATCCCCTCTTTAGAGCACCTGGAGGCCTGTCTTCTAAATAAATTTTGTGGTAGGGGTTATCGTGAATGTAATAGACCTTGATACTAGCAGGCATGATGACATTTGGTACTTATTGCAAGGAGTGGTGGATACATACAACTTTTAGTGTGCACCATATGCAGTGGGTGCATGAGCGCAGTTAAATCATTTTGTACGTTTGCGGGTTTATGTGAGGATCTGACCATCTGTACAATCTCATTGTGAAAGTGTTTATTTGATAATTAACTGCTTATTCGGACAGTAAACATGATTATGATAAAGAGTTTACATTTTTCTATCGTATGAAAATTACTATTCATTTGAGCTTCTTGTAAAACATCATGTGTAACATTGTACAAAAATGTGTTGGAGGTAAAATATTTTAAAAAGTCGTTTGTTGTACCATACGTATAAGAACCATGATAAAGGTAAAAAAAGAATAGCTTCAAGTGTGTCAATACATGTTCAGGTGTGAATCGTTGTGTGTATAGGTGTCAATCAAACTCAACGTCCTCAGAAGATACAGCACAGCAAAAATAAAAAAAAACGATATTTACCTCATCAGAAACGGTAACCACGCATGGTTAACGATTTCTCCGAATTAAATATGGATTGTGACGTTCCAGTTGTAGTTCTTTTGTGTAACCTTGATACTCGTGCACGGGTTAAAAATGTTCTGCAATTTAGCTGCCATTGAACTTGACTTTCATGCAGATAAAGCCCACTTTTATCATTGGAAAGGTTTTTTTGTGTTTCATTCAAATTTCGGCGATAGTTTTTATTTATAGTTGAGAAAACCGTTCGGTGGTGATTCCATGAATCGTATCAGGAGAATTTATATTTTGGCCATACGTATGCGTGAACATTTGAATTCACGATGTTCCGTCTTTAGTAAAGAGTATAAAAACATTCGCGCACGAAACACGAAATTCAGTGTTTAACAGGTCTTGATACGATACAGAGCTCAGTGCTTGTTTAGGATTATCAGCAACGAGAGAAGCGAAACAAGAAACAATGGAGCAGTGAGTTTAACCTGTTTTTCGAAAAGTTGCACAAGTTTTTTTAAACGGATAAAAATGAACAAATACACGCACGTTGCTCTGATGAAACGTTCAGAGAAGCCTTTTTGAAAAAATATTCTCGTCGTAGTCGATGAAACACGTGACACACTTTTCATGGAATACGTTACGTTGTTGTTTTTTTATATATCAGCTTTTATAGTTTTCAGTTAGTGCATAGTGATACTCATATTTACTTATTACACTTATTGCTGTTTTTATAGTTGGTGCTTAATTCTAGTGGTTATGTGTCAGTGTTGGCACTCTACCCAAGCATATGCGACAAACAGTGCCCGTGCTGCGGTAACCTCGAACGCGGCCGAATGTGCCGAAATCGGAATGAGTGTGTTAGATCAAGGTGGTTCCGCAGCTGACGTAGCTATCGCCACCCTGTTCTGTGAAGGTATTTCAATTCCCCAGAGCATGGGTATTGGTGGTGGATTTGTGCTGACCATCTACAGCAAAGCGTCGGGAATCGTAGAGTCTTTGGATTCAAGGGAGGTCGCTCCGGCAGCAGCTACCAAAAATATGTTCATCGGAAATGGAAAAGCCGCCATTGAGGGTGGCTTATCGATTGCCGTACCTTCAGAAGTCAAGGGTTACTGGGAGTTGCACCAGAAGTATGGTAAACTTCCGTGGAAAACGTTAGTTGAACCGACGATTAAATTGTGCATCAAAGGCTCCCTCGTGACTGAATATTTAGACAAAATCCTGACCTCCAAGAAATCTGTATTGTTTTCGAACTCGGAGCTTTCGAAAATATTCATTAATCCCAAAACTAACGATACCTGGAAAGCAGGAGATCGCATTAAACGACCAGTATTGGCTGAATCGTTGAAAGCGATTGCAGTAGAAGGGGCTGATGCATTGTACTCTAAAAATGGATCACTTTTACCAAAATTAATGCAAGATTTAAAGAAAGTTGGTAGCATCCTGAAAGAGGAAGATTTCTATAACTACAGGTAACGCTCATAACAATCCAAAGCACTGTGTGTTGAACGTGTTAAACATGTTTTTTTTACAATTTTACTTTCTTAGACCCGAGTGGGTGAAACCAGCCCGAGCAACGCTACGTAACAGCTTCAATCTATATTCGATGCCACTCCCAGGCAGTGGCCCGATTCTCAGCTACATGCTTTCCATTCTGGACGGATATAAGGACCTTTCAATCAATGATCCTCTAACCTGGCATAGGATTGTCGAAAGCTTTAAGCACGGGTACGGATTGCGCACTAAAGTAGGAGACCCTCGGTTTGTCAGCTCAGTCAACAATGTGTTGCAAAAAATGACCAACAAAAACTACATCGCCTACGTTCGTGACATGATAGTGAGCAACATGACATTCGATAGTTATGACTACTATGGTGCAGATTTTGCTGGCTTGGAGGGACAAGGGACGGCACATATATCGGTACTGACAAGCAACGGAGATGCAGTAGCGGTAACAAGCACAATTAATTATCTGTGAGTAAAATGAGAAATCAGTTGTACCTAAGTTGAGACTAATCATCACACTTTTACGCTTCAGATTTGGCTCAGTAATAGTTTCACCTTCTACCGGTATCATCCTCAACGATGAAATGGACGATTTTTCGACGCCGGGTGTTGTGAATGCCTATGGGTTATCACCGTCTCCCGCAAATTTCATCGTACCGCAGAAGCGTCCACTCTCTTCCATGTCTCCCACGATCATAACTGATCGCGGGGGTGATGTGCGGATGGTTGTTGGTGGTGCTGGTGGGTCAAGGATTACGACCGCAACAGCATTAATTATAATAAGGCACCTTTATTTTAAACAAAGTCTATGTGAGGCAATTAATGCACCACGAATCCATCATCAATTAGCACCGATGCAGGTAGAATATGAAAAGGGTTTTGATGCAAATGTGTTGGCTCAGCTAGCTGCCCGAGGTCATAAAGTTCAAGAGTCAAAAGCTGATTTCGGGTTCGCTGCGCTAACAGCAATTGTGAACAATGGAAACACACTGTCTGCTGCCTTTGACAGACGGCGAACCGGAAGTGTGGCAATGCGTCCTGCAAAGTCCGGGGTGGGGAATTGTTACTAAAAATTTACAAACTTTATTAATAAGAAGTCGCACCCAAGAAATGTGAAAATAATGTAAAAAAAAGATTTACTGGAAACGAAAGATTGTGTACAATAATTTGATCTTAAAGTGAAAATATTTAGTTATGTTCAACAGAGGATTTTGGCCCCATGGTTTCAGTGTTGAAACCACCTTACTCCCCTAGCATTAAAAGCGATTACTTAACAGGCCCTAATTACACCAACTATTTAAAATGCACTAGCTCACTTGCTGTTGTAATTAAAATCACGGTCAAATTAATTTGCGCTCATATTTTATTTCATTAATCTCCCGGCGATGGAAATGAATACCCTTTCGTTGGATAAACAGGATTTGAAGTTGCTTTGCACTCCAGATTCGTTCCCTTGAATTGTAGGATGAACAAATGAGACGAGGAATGAACCCAGCCTAGCTACGCAGTGTGCAATGTTGAACGATTCAACCAAAATGTTTGATGTAATTTGTTTTGTGAAAACACATGCGACATGCAATTCATCAAACTCAACTAGATCATAAATTTTAAAAGCCCGATCTCTGCGCTCATTCCATCATTGAAGCGATGGAATGAAAGAGAAATGGTTACGACGGGCACATTAGCCGTACCTTGCTGACTGATTACAAAGAATGACAGTTTAGTCTGCGAAAGGGAAAGCAGCGTTGCTATGGCAGGATGGAACCACTCTCAATTGCTCTCGTGATGGTGAAACGTGTCTGTGAATTATGATCACAGCTGTCAGTGAGGAGTCGTTTTGTTTTCCGTTTTTAAAGTGCATCCCACTGCAGTGGTATGTAGTCTTTTAATTCAAGAGGGGTAAGTAATGAAATTAATTTAAGCAATAAATTCAGTCTCCATCGAAAAAGGAAAACAAGTGATGTGATATTTGGCATTGGAGTTCGGTGAATAATGAATAATGTGGCGTGACGCCGTCACATCGATTCCGGTGTAATATAGATTACAAAGATGTGTGTACCTATTTCCCGTTTCTTGTTTGAAATATAATGTACGAAAATCACACCTTGAACAGTTTGAAAAATTATTGCACTATAATATTAAACTTAACAGAATCACAGGGCAGTAAACATATCCAACGGAAAGGAACACCATGTTCTATAGATACGCAAGTAAAAAACGGTAAAATTGTTGTGCAAACTTAATTCATTACTTGTGGACTGTTGTAATGTATTTTCAAAACATTTTTCTTTTGTTGTCTGCGGATCTATAGATAATTAATATACACTTGCGTGAAGTTTTGTTATAGTTTGTATCCCCTTCAGTAGGCAAATTGGCTGAGATAGAAACAATTTAGTGACAAACATTTTTACTATGAATAAAAGAAGAGCTTTAAACATGGTCCCCACTGCAGCCACATTTTAACCTTGTGCAGCGACGTTTTCGTTTAATCAAGGTAATGAGTTATTTCACACCTTAACACCAACGTTGATAGAGGGTGGAATACAGTACGCTGAATATAAAATTTCACGCGTAAATTCTCCCTTTTTTAATCTTCTTTGTTGCTCATATTTATGGCGCTCTAAATTCATGCCGCACTGGAAACGGTATCATCCGTAAGGTTTATCTCTCGATGGCCAGAGAAACAAGCTACAAACTCACAGCGGGGTACGCATTAGAGTGCCTGTATAGCATTCAAAAAGGTTGGCAGTGTAGCGATCTAATCCCATCAACGGTGGAGACTTTCAGCAGAATAGTAAGGGGGAAAACGTAAAGCGCACGAAACAGATGTACCTGTTTACCTTACATTAGTTTAGGTTGCGAGTTTGCCGTACTACTTGTTTTATACTGCTTTGCTCTGAAAATTGTTTGCACACAGAGATAAATTTACGGTTCTGTCGTTGAGAAATAGGGGTCGGAAAATTTCGATACATATTCAACAAATACATTAGCACGTCAACAAACTCACCTGAAGGTTTCACAGTAATAAATGTTTTCTATATTTTATGTTAGTCAAACAGTTGGTTTGCTTGGATTTTGTACAGCATTTTAAAAGTTGCACTTAACGCAATATGATGACTTAAACGATAATCTAGATCTTGAAATGCTTTTGAAGATTTAAACATTGATCGAATGAAAACTTAAAAGTGCCTTTGTTTTACTCAATGGTTTTTGTTGTGCTTCGTTTACAAAATACTTCACATTCATAGTGGACCATATGTTAACCTATCTTTAAAGTAGAGTCTAAGGCAGATGCTGTACATTGTCGTGGTTGCGTGACATTGTTTTGGCTGGTATAAAATATATAAGAAATATTCGTGACACTCTTGATTCCCTTGCTCGATTTTTCGTCTTGACATGGGGTATAATATTCGAAACAGGCTGAGACTTGCGACGGTGCTTCTCTTCATTTCTTACCATACACCAAAAGCTTATCATGACGTCGCCGTGCCTTTCGGATTTTTTTTTTGTGATTCCTAGCTGATAACAACAACAACTCAAACGCACAAGGCATTTCTGTGCACAAGGTGCAGGCTCGCTGTGCGAAAGAAGTCTGCAGACATGTTGTGGTGGCATTTTTCTACTACCAGCGACCGTTCCCCAAGGCAATGTTGTTTTTGTGCGTTATGAGTTTTATCCTTGGGACATGCTGATGCTCCTACACTATGAACACGTGGGGTGCGTGTTATTATAGGGATTATTGTGAAACACATGTGACTCACGTAGCGTCCATACTAAGAGCGTCTGTTTCAGCTTTCTTCAATAAATACTTAAATAAATACTTCAATAAATACGGCAAATACACCACGCACCCTTCGTGCATTCCAGCTGAGTTTAGTAATGCTTGGTAAATATTTTTAACTCATCTCTTATGACATACAGGGTTTTTCAGTTGTTATCGTGACCGTAGCATCGTTTATTGGGACCGCAGCACAAGAAATTGTACCTGTCGCAGTTGTTTTCGTGATGCTGTCACGTTTATTGTACCGTTCGCACTTGAAATTGTAATCGTAGCAAGCAATATCGTACTGCCGCTATGGCGCTGCAAGGCAAGTACGCAAGAAGTGAGTATAAACGCAACCTAAACCAAAGACAGACAGAGATTGTTTGTGTACTGAAATATTCGATACCTTCGAGTATTCGATACTCGCGCAATTGCTTATTTTAATTGGTTATCGTGTGATATTTTTACTGCAATATTCATTATAAAAACCCCCGTTTTGTCTTTAGCATGGAATATGTTTATACGCGCAACTCCCGTACTTGCACGGCAGCGCCATAGCGGCAGTACGATATTGCTTGCTACGATTACAATTTGAAGTGCGATCGGTACAATAAACGTGACAGCATCACGAAAACAACTGCGACAGGTACAATTTCTTGTGCTGCGGTCCCAATAAACGATGCTACGGTAACGATAACAACTGAAAACCCCTGTATTTTCTTAGTTTCTACGCATTTTATCCTACGATGGCAAAACGTAGAAAATTGATTAATAGGAAAGCTATTGGTTTGTATGTTCATGATTGTTATGAAATAAAGCATTTCCACAGCTTTTAGCTATTCTACACAATAACAAGGCATGTAATTGTAAGCATCTACGATGCAATGTGAAACATTGTTTGCTCTTTTCTGTCTACGTATTTCCACCTCAGGATGGAAACGACCGGAATGAGCCCAGATGGAATAAAGGTTAAAACGAACTAAAGCAAGAAAACCGCCGGGCATAATTCAATATAGCACGAGTGGAAAGCTGTTACTCTCTTCAATTTATCATATAAAACCCTGCCCATCCAACACGGGAAGTATTATCGTCTTGATGGTTTCGTGCGCTTCACTTGCCGCGCACATTTTCAAACGGAGCGACAAAGGTAATAACGGCAGTGTGTAAGATGTGCGGTGTGTGCGAAGTTAGTCGTCTTTTGACATTCCACGGCATCCTTCTTTTTGGCCAAGAGTTTCTTTAATGCCCTGCAATTGATGTGTCTCTCTGCGTGATGTTCTTTTCGTGGCATAGAATGGGAACGGTGTGGACTTGGGTAAGCATAAGCAAAACCTTATCTTCCCGTATACGTACGGTAAATCTCATATGAACATGAATATGCGATACCGATGTTTGATACAGATTGAGGCAAGGAGAACCAAAGTTTATGCCAAAGTCGAAACGGAGAGTAGTGGAGGCTCAAGTTTTTTCCTCGCACTTCCTGCACACCAGGATCGGAGGCGATGGCGACGATAATGATAATGGCGTAGGGCGTGATGAATACAGATGACTGTGGTATTCGCGGCATCATCTACGCCTGTCTTGGTAGAGTGAGAGCCATAGTAGCTAGTCCTTTCGGTAGCACTCGTAAGTTGTTCAGTGTTACAGGGAAGCAGCGTAAAAAAGATAGAAAGCCTGTTTAGAGGATGGCAGCTCCTGTGGTGTTCTTTTCACTCCTGATAAACCAAGGCAATAGATTTTCGGATCTGTTCAACTTCCTCACTTCAGCAAAAGATTATGAATGGCAAATGTGGATGCAGGCTTCAATCGATGCGGAGACGCCCGCCTGCTCCACTGCCGACGGGCTTGGCATATGCGAAGAAAAACGATTTATCGCGAAGGGCGCAACAATTGTTAATAGGAAAAATATGGCACGGAATATTTTCCAAGATGATGATAAATGATGATTAGATGTTTGTCGGAACGTGGTGTGAAATAATTGTGGAGTGTTTGAAGATGATACGGCAGAGGAGACACCATCTCACATAACAACATAAATGCTTAAAGACAGTTCTGGCTGCGAGCTTGTGGATGTGCGTGTGTGTGTAAAAAGGAAATATTAAATGATTTTATTTAAAAATAAGCAAACTTGTTTGTTGTCCGATTTATATTCATTAAGTCCATTCAACAAATGAAACAAATTCAAATAGTTTGTGAAATTTTATTGTCACAACAATACAGGACTAGCACAGAAGGATTAATATGTCACATCAAGCATTGCTTAAGTTTGTAAGTAAGCGTTTTATAACGTATTTATTATAAAATAAAACAAATTGCATCCGTGAGACGCACAGATATCAGCAACATTATAGCTTCATGAACTAAACGGATTAATTTGCAATATGTCACAGGAAAATAAAACGTTTAACCACATGTACTTCGGCTTCTTCATACATTGCCTTTTTGCGATGCTCGATATCCGTAATTTCTCTCGGTTTCCCTATAAAAAGCATTCGGATGTAAAATAAACCAAACTTCTGTGTCTTTTGCAATAAAATGCCCCTCACCGCCATAAACCGTTTCGGGACATATTTTTATGAGCCTATTACAGCTGCACGAATAAAACCGATTCTGGTGGATTTGGTTACGAGCCTTTTTATCGCATTTATGGTACGCGGATTTCTACACCTCGGATCCTGACGGATTTCCCCAAAATCCCAAGGCACCACTTTTGGCGCTCCTTGTGCTAGCAGGCACTGGAGAAGGGTTGGCAAATAAATCTAAACCTGTGTTACCCCTTTCGCACACCACGGAGGATTCGAAGGTGAGCAGGGTTGTGGAAGGTGTGTTCGTATGTTCACGGCAAATTACTTTCTATAGCATGTAACTAGGCATCAGGAGCGATGTGACACACCTGCAAACCTGCATTAGTAACAATTGTTGTAGGGTACACGAACAGGAGATGAGTAACGACTGTTTGTACTAACCATCCCGAATATTTCACGACTTGTTATTCCTTGTTTTGTTTAGTTGCGTTTGAGCTCAAATATTCAGTTGTTTCAGTTGTGCCTACAATTCTTAAGTTTCAAATTAAATAACAGATGAATTGACAATAAGAAGAAATTAAAATTGAAACCGTTTATCACGCTTACCAAGTTCAGCACAGAATTTGAATAGTTAAATAGCGCATAAAGTTGTCTTTAAATTCATGGCTTTCGTTTGCAAATGCCTTTCGACTAGTGCAGTGCTTGTTGAGGCATACCCTATTATCCTATGGGCAGTTTAACTCACACCAACAGGAAAGGTTGTAGCATGAAAAGATTGAGGATGATACTAAAAGTGGTATACAGTCTTGAATGAAGCTATGAAAATCGAGCTAAACGTTGGACCGAGACAATACGTCTAGAACATTTTCTAAAGAATCCTTCATTTTACTCATCGCATCTCAAGTAGGTACGTCGTAATTATTTCGAAATTAGGAGCAATAAAGTTGGCCATGCCTCATTCCATCGTTCCGTTTCTACAAATGTTAGGGAAAGCGCATTAGTTTGTCACTGTGTTGGAAGCACAAAACAGAATCTTAAATCATCGTAAATCGTATCGTTCACCTTTTCTTGAATGACTTACTTTACTCCAAAGTTTTCTGTCGAATTTATCTTTTAAAAGAAAGCAGGGAAGGATCCAAACACAGAAAAACTTAACGCTGGAAGGCAAATGTTAGATAGTGAATGATTTTTAGTTTCCTGTTCTATTCTCCAAAGGGAAGCATTTCGAGATTATCTGGATATTGGAAGGTTATAATGGTGTCCCAACACTGCAACCATTGCCGAGCGTATAGTTCGGTCAGTCGAACATTGGCTGGATTTATCTGGAAGCAAAAGTTCTTGGATTTATTTCCCAATGACAGTTACAAAGGAAGTTTATTTCCCGCTAGTCACAACTGAGCTTCATCTGATACGATGTAGGTAGCAGTTGTTTTTTCATTCTATTTGCTACAATAAGAAGCTGCTCACTACAATTCAATCGTTTCGACAGTCCCTAGGGCTGAAAATGATCAGTGTAAAAAGTGCAGGCTTTCTCATATCTTGTTGTCTTTTTTTTTGCGACAGATCGAAACAAAACCGGGGGATTTGAAAGAAGGTCCCTTAAGCGTGTCTTCCTTTTCATGGTCCAGTAGGCAAGTGAACGTCAGCAAATTCCCCAATATGTTCTCAGCTGTTTTAAGGGGAGATTTTTGGTCTCGGTTCTGTCACAAACGAATGCTAAGAATTTCAATTATTACACAGTCAATTGGATACGATAAGAACCGCTTACGGCATTAGTATCAAATAACGCTTGATTCTATAAACTTTCCGAGCTGCAGCCGGTAGAGACTGTTCTGTGATAGAAATTCATAAAAATGCTACTGTTCTGTGTACGATGGTCATTCGGAAATCATGGATTGCCGATAAACGATGCCAACCATGCGAAAGAACGGTATACAGTACGACAGGCGGTGACTATCACTCTAGGGTTACTCTAGCTGGTTTGAAAAAGTAAAAATGGTGAAGTATATAAACGACGACGGAATTAGATTTCATTTTATGATTCATGAAATTGCTAAAGTTTCTATATATACTTTTAATATTTTGAAATAGTATAGAGCATAATTTAAACTTTTCAATGCCGAAATTGCGAAGACAAAATAATTAAAGAGTTTCAAATTTTAAACAGCACCTAATTTGTGACGCTAGAAATACCGAAGCGCTCATTTTGACAGGTACTGGCTTACACAAAGTCACGTTTATTCAGAAAATATATTCAGGTAAAAATAATGCCTAACGGGAATGGTTTGAATTCCTAGTAGTTTTAAAACTTTTCCAGCACTAAAAGCTAATTTTTTACAAAATCGCTTGCATCTTTTCATTAATTTTTTTTTCTATATACTTCTATTTTTATATCAAGAAGATACTACGTAGGTATAAAGAGATTTTTTCAGTCTGAAGATAAAACAGTTTAGCTTTAGTTGACCCTTTTTTTAAACTATTACTCTATCATCAGCTAATAGTGCCTGAATTTTCTGGTTTAAGACCAAATCAGAAAGTTGTTCAACGTCTGGAAACAGTAAACATTTTTTCTAGATAGTTCTCGTAGAAACCTTGGACTGATAGATTTCTGCTGTTAAAACATGTTCATGATATGCTTTTGCAGAGAGAACATGTTTTCTTATGATTTTGTACAAAACCAAACCTATTTTTATAACGAATGAAAAATAGCTATTTAATTATAACAATAAAATTTGATCATTGTCTTGAAGGTTTTAAAGTTGTAAGAAAAAAACATGTATATTTATTACACATAAGGTCATTTCATTTTATTAATTAGTCATCAATTGCAAGATTATGCTTGTAAATTAAAGATCATGAAAAATTAATATTCATATGTTTACTATGGGATTACTCCTATTTGCTTTTCTGTTCAAGATAACCATGTGTCTCAATTACATTTCTCTTACATATGATCTTACAATTAAACTAGAGTAGAGTATAACACCTTAAACGACCAACGGTCCATAATTCGTCATCGATAAAATGTATCGAAAATATAATGGTTGGAAAACAGTGCAGGAGAGTTTACAGAGTGAGTGAATTCTGCCAACCAAAAGAAACAATTAAACTTGAATCAACTGTCGCGACGGCTGAAGCTTGGTTTTTATCTAATTTTTATAATTCTGAGTTTCAGAGGAGACTTAATAAGGCTTAGGTGGGGTTGGGAGGATGAGGAGGCATGACAAGTTTTGCAGAGTCAAGACCAAAACACTTTTATTCTATGGCTGTTTTTGTAGTAACAGAGTAGAATAGATAATCCTATCAATAGGAAGTGGCAGCCATTCGAATGAGATATGCCGAATGCTAGCCTAGTAGAACACTAAGCTGACCAAACGAGCCATTTATATTGGCTCCGAATATGTAATAACTAGTCAAAATAATCAAACAATAAACCTAATCAATGTTTCCAAGCCTTTGTTAGAAATACAAAATCATTTCCTTAGCAGAGGCATCATGTAAAGTTTTTGTGATTCAGACTGTCTCCCTGCAACAAGGCTTACCTCGCCGGTTGTTATTATAAGGGAGTATTCTGGAGCTTCTGCATCCATGAGAAATAAATGTGCACAAAGAAGTAAATCGAAATAAACTTATTTATCACAATCGCAATCGCAAATCCATTCTGTCATCTCAAACGCATGGGATCGTTTTCATATTCCCATAAAAACTTTTTATCTTCAAATCCAAAAAAAAACACAAAAGGAACTAAAACGACGGGCTCAAAACATCACGAAAAAGCGCACAATACGCATAAAGCAAAATGATAACAGCGGAACACAAAGTAATTAAGATTTCACTGAAATGAACAAGAAAAAAAAATCAATAGCAACAAACGCGGCAGAAAGTTTCCTCACATTGTTAAGCTGGCGGATGGTGAAGCATTGTGAAAGGACACAGATGGCATGCAAAGTTGGAGCAGCCTAGTCAATTTAAAATTGGGGGAAGACACCACGCTGACGGGATTATACAAAATTAAAACTCGAACGAGGCAAAACTCTTGGTTTTTACTATTTTATGCCTCACTCTCACGGTTCAATTAACCATGCATTTTAATGAGAAACAAAAGTGGAGGCACATCTGGGTGATCTTTAAGGGTATGATTTTTTAATCGGTACTTTCAAAGAACACGGCTGAAAAATGTCCTCTTTGTTCTTACCATTTAACTTACCTATTTAAAGTGTAGCTTCCACGAAGTCCTATGGTGCTTTAGTGAGAAATATGCAGAATGAGTGAGATTGGAGAAGAATGAGCTATTTTTTAACATAAGTTTCGCGAATGTTATGAGGAGATAATCAAGAATGTAATTTTTGAAATCATAATGTTAATTTGAATTTAAAATCTATATCATTTGAACAACAAAATTAACGGAAAATACACATGCCTTTCATTTGTTACGGTAATTTAATTAAGTAGAAAATAAAACAAATTTGATGTCGTTCTAGAATATTAAGAAAAAACAAATGTACAAGTCATTTCAAATCGAAGCAAAACTATATCCTCTTTATGGAATTACAGGGATTTTCGGCACCACTCATACTGTAGGCACTCTGTAGAAATACTCTGAAACAAAAGTTTCAAATATACTCTTTTTTGTTTGTTAGAAACATGTTGTTATATGTTTTACGTAAAAATGCCGTGATACCATAAGTGCGGAATGCCATTAGTATGTCATCATGGTGTAAAGTGAAGTAAGACACAGCCCAAAGGGTTTTTTTTTGTTCAAAATATCATCAATTTCTTTTATGTCTCTTTCTCTCTTCCTTGCGCTATCTTCTTGTTCGCAACATGTTCTTTAGCTACTTTAGCCTCCATCGATCAATGCTGTTCTTTTTCCTATGATTATAGTTTCTCTTGATTTTGTAAAACTAAAACGAAAACGCTCTTGGAAGTGATTAGCTTACAACTATCAGATATTAGCAATGTGTGGCGATGGCAGGATATTGATCTGTATTATTTCCTAGTATTCATTTGTCAATTACCTTACTCAGTCAAACGATTTTGTTCACTCGATTAATTTTGATAGCTACATGCTCGTCGATACGGAACCAATAAGCAAACCCATAGGTGTATCTGTTAAAATCGTTTTTTTATACCAAATGAGTAACATTCTACAATCAACGTAAAATTGTAAAGCAGTTATTAAGAATCGTGAAGAGTTTTCAATGAAAATATATGCTAGGTGGCAAACATAGGTTTAAGCACATTTTTTGATAGAATGATTATAGGTATCATTGATGTTTTATAACTTCCGGGCTATTCCTATTACAATATTTCAACAATAGAATCAAATGATTGTTTTGAGACTACCTTCCAAAGCTTTTTATCTACTTCGAGTACAGATTTATCAGTAGCTATCAATAGCATGATCAGCAGCTATGTACACTGGTTAAATATGGTAGGATCACCAATTAAAAAGATTTGGTCATCGAGTTGCAAACCTAGCAAAACATGGAAGCATTGGCCACGATAGGTTTGTTTCGATATGTTTCTTATGAGTGTTTCTGTCCTGTTTACTCTATGCACAAGCTAGGAGTAAAACAGATCGAATTGTATTTTTCAAATAGGTTTTAATTGTTTGCTAGTCATGTGCTTCTTGACAATTCCTGTTGTATTTAACATTGCTTGCCGAATGTGTTTTCTCATTGATTGCATTTAAACTATTTCAGGTGGCAGGATCTTACTGCAAGTGGGTTTCAAAACTACTTCTATTAAAGGAAATCTTACATAGATTTACAGTACTTAAGCGTTGGTCAGGCTTTACATATTACGGTGATAGGTTTGCAATATTTACATGCTTTGAACAATTGTCTTTGGTTAAACAAAATGCTATTATTTTGATCACCGTTCCTCTTTTCCTTGAAGCGAAGTAATATATCAGATGTTTTGTTCTTGCTTATTAGAAACAAAAAATCAAAGATAAATCCTTAACCAAGTGTCTTTGCCTGAAATGAATGTGTTTTAAAGAAGTATCTTAAAAATATACAAAATACGGTAATAGCCGTACGGTCTGTCTGATTCTAGTGAAATAAAAAATCGAAATTATGTATCAATGCATAGCTACGTTCATGACCAAGAAGACTCAAAATTGAATTTTAATTACAAAAATAAAAGTGTCTAGTTTCTGTCATGTACGGTATAAAAATACTGCTCTTGTTTATCAAAACTATTTCCTATAATGTCATATGCTAGATTTATTGTTTCATTTAATTTATTTCTTTTAACATATTGTAATGTAATAAATCAAATCATCAATAACTGGTAAAATAATAAATATGTTCAACCTGCTTAACCATTACCTGAACTCCGAAATTCAAATGAATGAATGATACTGGACAAGGATTGGTGGCGGTGAGAGCAAAATATCCAAAAGATTTGGCGTCAACGAAAGTAGAATAATTCAAATTTATACATACGCAATTTCGGTATTGTCAGATAAACAATGTGATTATTGCAACGGATGATGTGCGTTTCCAGAGAAACCTAAAGACGCTTCCTGGCCATTAGCGTTTGTGTTGGCTCCATTGTTGGATTCGTGTGGTGGATGATTATCTAAATTTTTTGTTTGCATGCCGTGCCTCGTCGGCGAAACGCGTGATGGCGATCGGGATGAGTCTTTTCCTCCATGAAACGGCGAAACGGGCGTTGGGTGATGGTTACCCGAAGGAAAGTGATGAACTACTGAAGGCGCTTGTTGAGTTGCTGGAGGCTGGGGTGGAGGCGGTGACGGTGGGCCTGTTGTTGTCAAAGGCTGTTGCTGATGGACACTGCTGGTAGTCGACTGGGGCGGAAGTAGATGATGATGCTGCTGGTGCTGCTGTTGATATGGCGAATTATTAATCATGTTGATGTTGGTTGCCGAGGTAGTCGTGCCTGAGCTCGGCACGGACGACCAGGTACCGTCGTACTTGGACTTGACGAACAACGGCTGCTCGATCGATCGACCATTATCGCCAAAATTGAGTTTATTATCCTTATTGTAGCCTATTTTGTTGTACTTGGTCGTTCGTTTAATCGTGCCAAAAAGCGGTGTATGGGGAACACTGCTGCTACCGCCACCGGTTTCGCCGCTGCCGCCACCACCATTCCCACTTGGCACACTACCAGCAATGCTGCTCATCACATCCATTGTCAGCGTGGAAGAGGCTGCCATCGGTTGGCCCGCCGGAAGTAGGCTACAGTGGCTTCCAGTGTTGAGATTACTTACCGTTGAGCCACCGTACGATGATCCCATGCCACCACCGGTGCCGTAGCTAGCCGTAGGGCCTGACGACGAGCATTGATTCAAATTGTTCAACATGTCGGCCATCCGATTTTCGATGATGTTCATTTTCTGGCTTTTCATGCTGCCACCACCGCACCCGATCGGGCGCCCGTTAGCGTCCCGCTCCCGTTTATCATGCACCCCGATTTGTTGCTGATGCGGTTGCGACTGTATCTGAGCGTGCATCTGCTGCGGTCCGTGGAGACCGTACTGGACTTGCAGTTGCTGTTGGTGGCGCTGCTGATGTTGATTTATGAAATTATTGTAGTGACATCCACCGGACGCTGCCGCGGCCGTAACGACGGTGGGCGCTGAGTAGACATTTTTGCCGTCGAATTGATTCTGAGCGTACAGTTGCACCGAGCGGCCGACCAGCGTGGTCGAAGCGTAAGCCCCATAGTTGTCATAGCACGGGTCCGACGGTCCCAGCTCGTTTTTGAATGATGAACAACCGGCCACTTCCGCGTAGTCAGGCATATTCAGTGGAGACAGTCTGCGCGCACGATTGCAATTAATTATAAAAAGGCAAGAAAGAGTGGAAAAGAGTAAACAGACGTGCAAACATGGAATCGATATAGGTGTGTATGTGTGTGTGTATTGTTAGTAGTTGTGTCATAAATATATTTTAATTTGGTCACTAAGTAGAAGCGTCACAAAACGAGGATGATTCATTTGTTCATACAATGTGACAATGTTCTACGATGCGGCAGGTGAGGCTTAAAATGTATGCATGTATACTTTTTATTGATTATTCCGAACTCTAGTGTGTTTCATTTTCCTTCTTGTGTTTATCCTTTTATTTGGTACCATCAATATATGCCATTCAAAACCATTCCATCCCAGAGAAAACTTTAATGCAATGGTTTGAAATTCAATTTAGGTTTTTTAAATGCTTTGAAAACAATAGTATTTGATTTGTTTTATCAGTGTTAAGTTGAATTGGTATCGGTTTTGATTTTCGTGCAGTGCTATTTCCTCAAAAAAGAATCAAATGAGAGCATAAGAGTAAATTGGTTAAAAGTGATAATTTGTTAAAATTTCTATTGAATAAATTCCCATAAAATTTATTTTTCCCCAATTGCTACGATACTGCTGAAACAAAAGCGTAAGTGGTGAACAAATATGTGATGGAAAAAGTTTTGCCTGTGCACACAGCAACAGTAATTTCCTCGACGACATGAGTGAGGATTTTACACAATACATTTGTTTGAAGATACCCATTCGCAAGTTTGCACACTACACCCGCAACCTTCCTGTTGCCGTCTTCACTGGGAAAACGGCACGCCTGATATTCCAAGGCGGCTCCGAAGAGATAGGCATATTTACCATTGTCGCGGATGTTCAAGAACGTGATAGTGGTAAACAACTGACACTACCGTTTGTGGGAAAAGTTTCATCGGTTGCTCTCTCCAGCGGCTTAGAGTGAGAAACGTAAACCGCCAAAAATTTACGAACTCCATTACTGGCTTAAACCTTTGAAGTGATCACCATTATTTTGGACCGGCGGTAAGGTGAGACGAGTGTGCCGTGTATCCTTTAATGATGCTGAAGTTTTATTTGTTTGCTTTTACCCTCATAGTTTCAGGCGCCACACACGAGCAATGGGAATGGCACAAAGTGTTGAAGATGTGTCTTGTGCTGTTGTGTGCTTTTAAGTCCTGTTGATTGTTTGAAAAACTATTTGAAAAGCTCTCGTTGGCAGTATCATTGTACCAAACTGTCATCAACCTCTTTGCGGTATGCTGTTTGCTTAAAATGTGTACAATTAGGCATAATTAAGAAGATTGTTTAGAACCCTCCCCTACACCCGTATAACTTTGAAACTACAATGCTATATATTCACGAACAGAGGAGCTCTATCCACTGTGCCCATAAACCTGACGCCAAGGGGTGATAGGTACAATAAAAATATTCAACTTCTTCTTCAACGATATACTTACCGCTCGTAGTCTGGAAGGGGTAGGGTAGGTGCGACCGAAACCTGGGCGTAATCGGTGATGACTTCCTTGGTGATGTCACTCGCTTGTCGCCAGACGCCACCTCCCGGGTCGATCCATACACCGTTTGGATTTAATGGTAGTGTAGGAAACTTGCGAACCGTCCCGATAGCGTGATTACCTGAAACCATGTAAATGCGTTAACAACATTCTCGTTTGTTGTACCGCATGTTGGTAGGCACGTCGGTGATAATATGGCAAGAAAAGATTGATTGTATCTCACTACTTTAAGCTTAAATGTCCTTGCTTATCATAGACTGCTTGATTGCAAAATACATTGCGTTTAGTACAGGATTTTCAATAACAACGGACAACTGCAAGCTGTACCACAAGCAATAACTTCGCGAACAGAGGGAAATGATGAACGTAAAGTGATTTGAAACGCAAGAAACGCGATATGGCATGATACGATAAATTGTTTCGTGACCAAACACATTCCTCATACACATTATGCTGTGAACAGTGTAAGGTCGGGGCCTTTTTTCAAATTGAAAAATCCTGGTAATTCATATGCACTGTGCAATTCATAAGCTGTTCTTGCACAGTAAAGCAGCTCATTCAATAGTTGGGTGTGTGTGTTTAGCAAAAGCAAATTAACAACCATTTGGGATACCATTATAAAAAGGAAGATGAATTCACGTTGAAAAACTGATGAGTAAACTTTATATAATTGTCATTTGAGTCTTCAATGACAGTTTTTGTACTTTTTAGCTGTTTTGAGAATAAGGAATCTTAATATTCAATCATGAATCAGTAACCTTTCAGTTCATGTTCAGGCTGTTTTTTTTACTCTCGTATTATCAGAAATTATAACACTTAACAATGCATCGCGTTGTAAATTGCATTTCCGAAACGCAACCATCGCGATGGCTCGTCGTTCAGGCAGTTTTGTTGATTGTGGCTTACCGTGCATATTGTTCAACGAAGTATGCTTCATAAATTGTATCCTGCGGAAAATAATGATAGCGCCGAACAGGAATACGATAATAGCAATAATGGAACCAAGCAGAATTATAAACCACGTTTGTGTCAGGATATCGTGAGAGTAGTCATGGTTTATTGGGTACCTGTGAAAGAGAGAAACGGGTACAGTTTTTTTTTTAATTCACTTGTACGTATTGATTTATAAATGTAGTGTAATGTTTTTGTGAAAGCATTGCTGTTCATCAAAAGGAGTGAACAATTTTCAAACAACAAAAAAAAAAATACATTTACTAATTCTGTGAAACATTCTTATCTACTTTAAATATATTACCTTGTGTACCCATGATCAAGCCGTCGAGTGTGAGGATCCAGTCTTAAAATAGAGGGAATGCTGTACGGACCGATTCCGACTTTGGTTGATGCAGCAATACTGACAGAATACGTAACACCAGCAGACAGATTCGCCAGCAGTAGTTTGGGAGCTTCTCCATCGACGGTCATGTTGGTTAAAACTTTAGATATGTTGTGAACGTCGTAGCCTCGGATGATGATGTGATAGTGTTTCAATTTTCCTATTGAATGTGTAAAATTAGTACCTTTATATGATATCGAGTTAGCAAAGCGCTAGCGACACTATTTACCATTAATAGTTTCGTTACTCGGAGGATCCCATTTAAGGTAAACTGCAGAGGTGTTCAGCAGAACAGCTTCCAGATTCACAGGCGGAGCAGTTGGAACTGGAAATAGCCATGAAAATTCCAATAAAAATGTACCCGTAATTTGACGTTTAAGGCCTGAATGTGGCTTACCATCTTCTAAAGTGCAGGTGGTTCTTGAATTTGATGGACGACCCTGAATCGTTTTGAAGAATGGAACAAGGAAAAACTCGTACACGGTAAACTTTTCTAGCCCATTCACGGTACAGGCCGAGGCCCCTCCACCGTGAAGAACTGTCAAAGTTCGATAGGTTCCGTTGGAGTTTACCTTTCGTGAGTAGATATAGAATCCTTCCACGTACTGGCCGTTCACAATCTCCCATGCTAACCGCACGCTTGTAGCGTCGGTTGCATTAGCCTCGAGAAGATTGACCACCTGTCCTGACGAAAGGGTGGCTTGCGCTTCACTGAGATTGATGTCTTCTCCATGATTGAATTCTCTGCCAATTGTAACGGGATCTGACATGAGGCTCGGAATACCGAGTCCTTGGTCATTTTCTGCTCGAACGATAAAAATGTAGCTGACGTTTGGAGAAACCGGAGAATAGCTGTAGCTCGTCGACGAAACCTTGTACGGGACCGTTGTCCATCCTTTGGTCATATCACTCGAAAATACCTCAATCAGGTAACCATTGATATCGGAAGCACCGGACTTAATGCTCGGAAGCCACGAGATGGTGATGGAGCTATTGCTAACGTTAACGATTTGTGGCTTTCCGGGGGCACTGGGAAATTCGGATGGTTCAGGAGCACGATAAAAATTAATATTTGGATTTGTTGGTGACTCAATGCGTAGATAAGCACTCCAGGTAGATTTCCCACTGCGACTGCTTGCAACACAAGTGTACAGCCCTTGATCGGTATTCTTTTCAAGGTCACGTATCACAAGAGTCCCGTTTTCGGTAATGTTGATTCGTTCCGATGGTACGACCGGATTACCATCTAGATACCAAGAGATGAACGGATTAGGATTACCCACTGCATTGCAATCCATCGACACCGCAGACTTTGCTGGAAGTGTTTGGTTTGTTGGGCCTAGAATAATGATTGGTGGCGGTCGATCGTCCTGCGAAGCTACCATCAACCGGGCACGGACACTGATGGATCCGACACTGTTTACGGCACTGCAAACGATCACAAGATCGTTGTCCGATTTCGTAGTTTGAGTGAGTGTCAATACGGTTAGACTTTCCAGGGTGTATGTAGTGTTAAAGCGATCGAAGGATGTGCCAGGAAAGATCAGGGTGCGGTTTCCTTCGATCGACCAAAAAGTTGTGGGCTTCGGTCGACCTTCTGATTTGCATTCAAATGAAACATCGTGCGGGGCTTCGACTACCTGTGGTACAGGTCTTATTGAAAGATGGGGAGGAGCTGAAAGGTGTTTGGCAAACAGTTACAGTTAGCAACATTGAAATGGGAAAATCGAAAAGGTATGACCTTTACACTTACAATGAACAGTCAATGTGCCGGTAGCTGAGATAGCTCCTACGGCATTATCAGCCTCACAGCTATACTCTCCTTCATCATCTAGAATTACGTTTTCTAATCGGAGACTCCTGTCTTCGAGGATATGCACTCGATTTAACGGCATGTTACCACCCGATGCCGACCGTCGCCATAGCACATCTGGCATGGGATCCCCTCCAACACGACACTGAAACGTAACAGAAGTACCTTCGACGACAGTTTGATCATGTGGTCCACGTATCAGGAATGGTTTGACTGTAAAAATCGTTGAGTTCACATGTTGAACAATCCGGAATGACGAGCCGTCAGCATAGTCTGTTATCATACTTACCATGAACTTTCAGAAAAGCGGTTGCTGACTCTCGTACGCCTACCAAATTTTTTGCGATACATTGATATTGTCCTTCATCCGTTTGGCGAACATCCTGTATTGCCAAGTTACCGCCATCGACAATGCGAATTCGTTTTGAAGCTTCTACTTCTAGCTTTTGGCCATTTTTTCGCCAGGATAGGGTGGGCTCTGGTATTCCCTTTGGCGGACCACATTCTAGTAGCACGGTTTCTCCTTGTGCTGCGCGTGTATGCTGGGGCTCTAGCCTAAACTCTTCTCTAAGCACTGTAAATTGGTTAAGTAATACAACGAATCAGTTCAAATGTAATTTTTACCATTCCATTTGCTTTTGAGCATCTTTTGAAATGAAAGTTTTATAACTTATAATATAAACTGTTTAAAAGAGTTTGTAGGAATAATGTTAATAGAAACAAAAGAAAACTAGAACAGAGTTTAGAGTTGAAGGTTAAATATTCCACTTGGTTTCGATATAACTTTGCTGTAATAGACAAGCTTCTGCTCCGCTAACAGAGGTTTTTTATTGCGTTGGTCCAAACAGCAAAACTATGAAAACGTGCAATCTTTGTGCAATCATAGGAAAAAATGAAACTAAGCTAGATGTATAGAGTTTACCAAACTGCCGCAGTTACACACATCACAATTCAGCATTAATCAATTGACAAATGAAACGTGGAATGTTTTTATTGCTGCGTTGTGATGTTTTTTGCGTCCGTTTTCAGATTGCACTAACGGTTCAATTTATCCCAAAAAATAACAAACGTGAAAAATCAGGAACGTAGACGTGCGTTAGAGGACCTGACACCATTGCTTCTAACTACGAGTCCCAGTGGGTCTTGCAATGGGGTAACTCAACGAGCCACTACAGGGCTACCCATATAATAGGAGTGAACAAACCGAAAAACAAACCCTGAGCAACCTGTCACAAAAGCGTTAGAACATAATGGAAAACTGACCAATATTCCTAGGCGTTGCCTGAAAACATACCAAAACGGGGCAAACAACAACATAACATTCGAAATCTGACCAACCTAGCGGTTTTTATGATCGTCTACGATGCAAATGGAAATTTTATTTGCATTTTTAGTGCCATTCGTTACGTCCCTAAGCTTGTTTGTGTGTGTTTCCGTGTGTTTTCCACCGACATTTATGTTGCCGTGAGTGGCATTTTGAGTTGGGTTTTACCGATGGTATTTTGTGTGCTTTTTCACTTTGCTTGTTATTTTCCTTTCGTTTCTCTTTATCTCGCTGCCACCCTGTGTGTGTGTGTGTGTCTTTTTCTTTGGTCTACTAATATTTTTTGCCGTTCAGCAGCACAACTAACGTAAATAGTTTTATAGAAGCTTTGCCTCCGAAGTGAACGGTTGAAAGTGCTTGCCATGCAGGATTTAATTCCATTGTCACATTTTTTTGCATTCGCTTTCCGTACGTATCTAAATTTATTCAGAACATTTATTTTACTTATAACTTGCCACTGATGGACGGGGTTGTGATTAGTTTGTTTGCCAACTGTTATTGTGGCGAATCTTCTCTTTTTTTATTTGTCAACAAGTTTTATTGTTTTTTTTAACAAAAATGTATACCAAACCTGAATTGAAAATAAAGATAGTTTGAGAATTGAAGAGTTATTAAAAACATATTTTGAACACACTATGCGACTGTTGTATTGAGGCTTAAGAACGTTATCGATCTAAAATAGTACCGATACAAAATATCTTAAGCTATTCGTTAACGTTGGAGTTGAAATCTCTTCGAATTCTTACTTCACTTAAGACTATCTTTAGAGTGAAAGGAAAATTGCAATAAAACCGAATAAAACAGTTAATTTATAAATTGAATATGACATTCCTGCAAAAATTGACCAAATGATATTTACACAGCACATTAACATATGAACATGAAGCTGGTTGGAGGTCGGAAGCATTTAATATAGGATTATACATAGTTGGAAGATAGCTGAAACAATTGATACCGATAGCTAAAATTAATCAAATAACAAATTTTCCAATCAAGATTTAACCATGCGTATTGATGCCTTTAGCCATATCACCATTGCTACATAATGTAGAGCATATACTGTGCAGAGCATAATTCACAGAACTCCACACCGTCGCAACTTCTATCTCTGTGCTCAACAAGTATGCTTCTACAGGATTCAACATTCGCCCGAGTGCAAGCTACCCGTGCGCTTTGTTGCAGGGAAAGGATAATAAATTGATATGCTTCCGGCGATGGAGGCTTGTTGCTATTTTTAATTAAATTTATTTCAACACGTCTCTCCCTGATACGAGCATACAGTCTAGTGCTATGAGCACTCTAGATCGGATCTGTACTGAAATCAGAGTATAGCACAGGTTATAGTGGAATGACCTTTATGCAAGTTTTACAATGAAACATTTTATAAGTGGTTAATTGTGTTAACATGTTTTAGATAATCTGCACTGTCTATAAAATGTTTGCCAAATACATTTAGTAATGCTTTTGGTTTAATTTACTCCTGTGTTGTTACTTGTCCAAAACGTTGAACCTGTATGAATTGTTGATATCGGTTAGGTTGGAGTTTTATGTTGTTTGAAACATTCTTTCTTCTTACTTACGTCAGCAATGGTTGTCGAGCAAAGACTGCCTAGATGTATTAATAAGGCAACTGTAGGTTTATCCATCCATAGAGATACTCAAGCTTATGCATGTTGAGCATTCCAAATAGGAAATAAATCACGTAGAGCCGTACTCGTGTGTCACTAAAGCATTGGGTACTTAAATAGTGTGTCTATTGTTGGTTTTATTTAAATACAATGTACTATATTAACACTTTCAAGTAAATGTACGTGCATTAAAAAGACGTTTATGGAAGAACTTCTATTACTATTACTTCAAAGAGATTCAAAACAATGCTTTCAGTAGATCAATTATTAAAAAATATTATTATTTATAAATATTCGACTGATTCTCTAAAAATTATCACTTGTGGCAAAGGTACTACCAAACTTAGTCTCTATATTTTATTATAGTACATTATGCCGCTTGATTTTTGCTCTTTTTCATCCTGACGATCCATTTTTGTGTAATCGTCCTGGCTACCATTTGGTTACCTTAAGGCTAAGCTTAAGCTTGCTGACAAACAAAATTTCTCGCAACAGAAAACAATAATACTACTTATAAGTACTATGCGATGTCGCTTGATGTAATTAGTGATAGTCATACTTTACCCGGCAAATGTCTGGCACATAAAAATAAAATATATGGAAATCAACGTGTTCAAATGTCAACAGTTTGAATTGCAGAAATTAACACCCAACCATCATTTGTGAGAAAAGAAACACCACATTCATGCATATTCCAAAGGACCAACTTTTTTTCATGGATGCTCTAACCTATTTGCTCCATCGCAATAATAACGCAAGATTTTCCCCAGGTTTGTCGAACAAAAGTCATCCTAGAAATCAATTATTCTTAACATGTTTTCTAGAGACAACAAAACGAGGCGATTTTAAGTACTCTACTCTACGTTACAAATACCGGGAATTTGGTTTCAAAGTACGTGAGCTTTCGTGATGTGCATAAAATTTACCGTCATTAGGAAAGAACATTAGCCTAGCCGCCCTTAAGTAGTGATGTAGATGTAAAATAGTAGCTTATGCTATTGTTTTCTCTGGATTCAGTATTTAACTTCGAACAATGTACTTGCTCTTAATGAATTGGTCACCTTAAAAAAAAATGTTTCAAAAATATATTCAACGCTTAACCATATACATCACGTCTAGCTTTGTAAAAAATATATACTACCAAGTGGCTACTTGCAAATCGAATGTCAGAAGTAAGTGTATGAAGAGAAAGACTAAAAAAACACCATTCCCACCATTGAATTAATATTCTCTTTGCCGCTGTCCTTCCCTTGGGTCTGCAGATCGTCCTCGACAACCAGATCGTTTTAAGTAATTTATGTCCTACTTGCCATTCCACTCAACTTTACTGTTCCACCTTGCTTAATATGACTTTTTATTGGGTATGGGAAAACAGGCAAGCACGCTGGTACGCTTGACGCGGCAAATGAAACAGGCTTGGGGAAAAGGTGCAAAACAATTTAAAATAGGAAATGGGAAATGAAGCAACTCACCTGCTACTTGTAAGGTAGCGTTCCTACTCCTGGCAATTCCGTTCTCGTTCCGCGCTTCACACCAATACACACCGGCGTCGCTCTCTCGCCGCGAGTTTATAACCTTAGTGAAAGAAGAAAGCAAAGTTGGACGCAAAAAAAACGAAAATTGTAGAATTAGGAATACAATTTTACCGAAAAGTCCGCCATACTCCCAGCAGTAGGGAGACCTGCTAAGCTGGTAGAACTGAGATGATCGGTCTGAATAGCGGAACCGACATAACAGCAAGGATGCTGTGAACTCGTGGACACGTAAGATGAAAAACCTGAGAGAAAAGTATCAAATCCAAGCGGGAAGCAGTTTGGATGTATTTTTTTTGTGTTCTTCTTTTCACCAGCGTGCTAACTGTAGCGCTGATGAGGTCCTATTTTATGGAAACGGAGCCGAAGCCATATCTGGCTTAGCGGAACAACCTTCAGTAAGTGGAAAAGTTAGGGGGAAATCTCTACAGTGCAAGTCCTCAGCACAATGTCGGTTCGCAGGGGAGGCTAAGTGGCGTGCGAACAACTGTTTGAGGGCATTCTGTGCTGAATAATGTGTGCAGCACTTGCTGCCAAACAGCGTGTGGTAAATTAAGGTTGTCTTATAAATATTTTCAAATTAAAATTATTACGAGCAGAGCAGTTATGACTACACTACCGGTGGACGGAGGAACATTTTGGGTGAATTTTGTAGGTGGCACTTAATGGGAGAGACTTTTCGTTCCATCAGCGGTTTATCCTACGCAATATCATTTAACAGCCCAATTCGATGGCTGCTCTGTTGTTTTATAGAGGACAGAAGAGGTATTTAAAAGTTACATTTTGTACGAATCGTACAGTGCCTGTCTATGTTTTGAAAGGTATGAACACAAACTTATTTTTTACACACGTTTAGAATATATATGGGTATGCTTTCTTTTTCGTTTTAGAACATTCTATTAACCATTTATTTAACCACCATTTTTCAACATTTTATTAACCGTTATAAAAAGAACCGTAATGTTAGTAATTGTTAGGAATTTGAATTAATCATTAAACTGTCCAATCTAACACATCCGCACCAAATCATGACTTTTAATACATAATAAAAATATCACACAGTAAAGATACAGCTTTCCAAACCAAATATATCTTTGTAGTTCGAACATTTGTGACTTTGCACATAACAAACTTTCAAACAAACAAAGATTCTGGTGCCTGCAGCTATAGTAGCAATTACTGCAGAGCGGTAGAACCTGCTCGTTATAATTCATGACAAGACTTCTAACTGAGTCGAATTTCTAAAATTAGAGGGAGGGTTTCCTGTTTGGAGGGTGCGAGATTATTCTGTAAAGTATCAATTAATCGTAAAGCTTATGCGGCATCAGGTATGCTTTGTTATGGCGTCAAGCCATTTTACCGTATGTTTCACCTTTTTTCATAAAGTTTACTGGTCAAATGAGGCTAGCGTTGGACAGTAATTTAGTTCACCACATTTCTCCTTCACTGAAATATGCATGGAAAATGAAAAAGAAAGGTTTGACGATGCCGGATGCTGTGCGCAAACCATGTGCGAAAACCACGTTTACACGGTGGCTATGGAGATCCTGAAAATCAACGTAATGTGCCTAAAACCAGTGAAGTGTGTGCTTAATTTTCCATGAAATTATTTAAATTTTAATATCTTCAAATATTAGCTCTGAGGAAGCTTATGTCACGCACCGCTACTTTGTATGCGTCGTCATACAAGCTCACGAATGATTAGAGGGAGAAGCCAAGTTTCAACAGTGTGGTTAAACACGTTCACTCATATTATGCAGAGCGTTGCGGCCAAAGGGGCTCAAAGATATTTCCAGCGTAGCACGATGTTGATCTAAAATATCCAGTATTTGGACATTGGACCCAAAACACGGTATGTTTCATTAGGGGAATTAATGCTGAACAGAAAGCGAACCCCCTACTACGCACAGGCTGCTGTACCGTACCGTACTGTACACTGAAGGCATGCTGGGAGGATTGTTGGTTTTTCGGCAAATTTGCATTTTTAAAAGGGATTAAGGACGTTATTTACCTTTAGAAAAAACAAACCACCGGCTGGAAGCGCTATCCGGTGCGATCCCTGGAGTATCTTCAACGGTGCGCCATCCTTGTACCACTGAATAGTCGGCTGAGGTATCCCTTCCGCTTTACAGTTGAGTGTGGCGGGCTCATGGCGTGGCACGGTGGTGTCGATTGGATGCTCTATAATACGTGGATTTTGAAGAGCTGCAAACAGGGAAGAATGAAAATGGCTTTTAGCTTTCATGCATACATACACGTACTATTGCATATTGCACTACTTTTTCGCTTATTTTACATAACATTTATATATTTCAATAAAGATGTGTATTCACTTTAAGATCCACTGTATAACATGAATTAAAATACTGAAACACAATATCAACAAAAGAAAAATTCAAATGTTTGCTTAAAAAGTCGATTTTTTAAATAAAACAAGATATTTTGTGCATACAATGTACAATTACAATTACACATAATTTTTTTATAAAAATAGCCAAAACTCGCGTCGCGTTAGTCTATGTGTTAACGGCGTAGGCTTGTCATATCATTTTTTTTTTACTATCCTGCTATAGATACATTAAGTCACAAAATAAGCCAAAGCACATTAGTACTCCGGTAGACCTTCACCCTACAATTGTTGTTGGTTTTCTATAATTTCTGGAGTAATTTATATGCCAACAAAGACTCATTATTCTATTTTATGCACTAGTGTCCTAGCTTATCAAGTTGTACTTGTTTGTTCAATATTCAACCAGCTTCACACTTTTGTTATATGTTGCATTCACACGAGTATTGCATTTTGGTTTGCAAATCGGTCTGTCCGTAGACGATTAGTCAGGAACCAATCGTTTGGAATATCGCGGACAGGAAAAAGCTGACATCAATTTAACTGTGTATACACTATACCCACAGCTTCTACACACGTCACGCAACATTAATAGAAGTTGTTGTCGGCGCTAGTCTTCAAACGACAAATCGGGGGTGCAAATTCCATCCGAGCCGTTTCCCCGTAGTGAAATTCAAGTGGTATCAATAAGTTTTATATCCCAAATTTTGATCGACAGGTCGTTTAAGTCAAAATGAATAAACAGTTCTTGAGCAAACTGATCGCCTAATTAGCACACTAAAGAAAACATAAATTCCTTTACACATAAAATTTATGTGAAATTCACCATTGGCTCACCCTTATAATAATATCGAATGTATTCATGCTATTTTACGCTAGATTTTTTTTTAAATTTTACCTTTGAGGTAAATCTTAAACCTTTTATTATTTCACTTTTATTTATGTTTAAAATTGAAGAGGACATATAAAACTGTTTCGTAAGTATGATTAAAGGGAGTAAAAGGCACAAAAACATATTGATGACAATTTGAACGCATTGTTTTTTCCCGCGTAACATGAGTTTCATTTCGGAGTTTTTTCAGGAAAATCTTATGGCGTTATGAATATTTCATGTGGAACAATTTGCATACATTTACAGCGTATGCATCGATAGAAAGCCATTTACCGCTGCACGTCGTGGGTATTTGAGAATTTTGATGTTTTTATGAGCCTGTTACAAAAGCATAGAAATTTAAAGTGCATAGGAAATACAGTATTGCAACGGAACAATAATACATAAAATAATATAAGCTGAGAAATAAGTAATATAAAAACTGAAAGTGTAGGTCTCTCATAAATACACATTACAACGCACACAATCCACACATATTTTGTTTCAACTCATTTTATTTTAATTCATTAAAAATACGATTTTTATTTGAATTTTAATCCGTCGTATTCATCAACTACCAGGCCTTATTACTCATAATGATGAAAGATTAACGGATTTTTACACTTTTTCGTAAGCTTTAAAAATGGTACGACATGAAATTAAAAGTTTCATGAGGGTCTTTTGTGTTTTTTTAATTCCTTTCGAACGGTCAGGCCGTATTACTTAGGAAAAATATGTAGAAGTCATTAAAAATTCTTTGCACATTAATTTCTATCTAAAAGATTGATATGAAATATAATTTAATAATACTAGTGTTGCTATAGCAATTTCGTCGGCTCCTCGAGTGCGGCGAACAAGGAAATGAACGACCGTTTCAACAGCCTACTATATGTATCCACACTTTTTTAAACCGGCTCGACCGATTTGTATATTAAAAAGTTGGGTAACACGTAAGTTAAAAAAAAAACGCGAACCTTCGTTTACTTACTTATTTATTTAAGCTCATAAATAAACCCTAATTTTTAAACTCACTTAAATTATGTTGCAGTACAACAAATAATCCATTAAATGTAACTGGTAGAGAAACAAATACTGACGTGTTTTTTGGCACAATTTGGTATACGTACCATGTTATGAACGTCAATAGGAACGATAGTTTTGTCTACACTGTGACATGTGCAGTTTCGTAGTGAGATAATTGTTATTCAACACACAACTCACATGTTTTCTCTGCGTTGTTGTGTTGCTGCTGCTAATTCCATGTTGAACGTGCAGATCGAACATTTTTCTTCGCATTGACTGAGCTTCGCAGATGAAATTTACAATATTATCGACAGTGAACATTTGTATTGTATGGGTTTTTCTATGAGGGAGGAGTTACTGAGATAGCTTCCGAACCGAGGGATGTTAACTTTGCCACTGTTTTACGATTCACTTAAAACTTGCATATTTAGTAATAACTAACTACCATGTTTTACTACTGTGGAATGATTCTTCAGTTCTGACGTAATTTCAGAATGACGTTAGATAGTTTATGGTTGCAATTGTCTAAACATTAAAGTAATAGCTCACATAAGTTATCTGTTATCTGTCCACGACGACTGTTTGAATAAGTTCTTGTTAAAAATCATCTCCAAAAGTTGCAATCAAATTTTAGTAGGATGTTTTATTGCCCAATATGAAGAAAAGTACTACAAGCCGGTTGGTTGGAGCTGTCTTATTTTTAACTCTCCGTCCAACCGGTCACTGTGCATGTTTCACTTGTGTTTTTCATTAAAACAGTGGGGTACGCTGCACACATTACAAATGAACAACATCCACTAAAATAACAAGGGGATGTACGAGCATGGAATTGAATTCTGCAATTTACACACTCGTGCCGTAAAACTTGCACGAGACTACGTTTTGGCGTACGAGTGAGAAAGCACACGTACAAAATGTGTTCATTTTCCCAGATTGCTGTAGGTGGACAGTGTCGAGTGCTTAAAACTGAGCATGATGATGGTTTATGGAAGAAAAACATCCGTTGGTTGCGTTTATATGGTGTATGTCTGACACAACACGGCAATATTTTGTAGGAGATTGTTTTAAAACAGTTCATATATTTTTTTTGCAGAGAAAATTTCCTGTGGTAATATACTGCAGACACGGGTCCAGTTGCTAAGCCCCATTTACATATAATGTTTGAAGAAAACTTTATACGGTGTATTCCTGACTCACGTGCTCTCGTGGTCGTGATACGTTAAGCGAATACGAAGAAACATGGTTTTGGAAATTTGACTTTATGAGATCAATGGGAAATTGTTGTGTATTTTAATAACATAAATTATTAACGAGCTAAAAACATATTTAACAATCACTAAGTATGACATTCGGCGGCAAATCTTGGAGAAGATGGTAGAACTGCAGCTGAACACGTTCCATCTCTTCATAGATTTCAAAGCCGCAGCCTTTGCTACCGCGACTCGGAGGTGGAGACTTCGGGAACCATCTTCTACAAATAAATACGCTGATCTTGGCGTACACTGATGACATAGATATCTGGTCTGGAGGTCTGCAGCTGTCCTATGTGGCGGAGGACTACCAAAGCATAGAGCAGGCGGCAGAAAACCTCGGGTTGCAGATTAATGAGGTCAAAGACCAAATTGATGGTGACGTCACCAGCAGCCCCACTAACAGAAGCCAATTTACGTAGGGGTGACGTACGGATACTTACTAACTTACTTATCGGGCGCTACAACCGCTGTGTGGTCTTGGCCTGCTGCTTCCAACTGCGAAACCGCTACCGGTCTCGCGCTTTCGTCTGCCAGTCCGTTATCCCGGCCTTAATGGCGGACGCCTCAACGCCATCTCCTTAACTCAGCTTGGGCCTGCCGCGCCTCCTCTGTCCATGTGGACGGCCTAAGAGGACTTTACGTGCTGGGTCGTCCTGGTTCATGCGTATATCATGACCAGCCTACCGGAGCAGGGTGAGCTTAATCCGCTGCACAACAGTAAAGTCGTTATACAGCTCGTACAGCTCGCTGTTGTGTCGCCTCCTCCATTGTCCTTCCTCACGTATGCGGCCTACAATCCTCCTGAGCATCTTCCTGATGAACGCAGCTAAGAGGGATTCGTCAGATTTGGACAGAGTCCATGTCTCAGAGGCATACGTAAGTACTGGAACTATATAGGTGCGATATAGTCTCAGCTTCGTCTGTCGCGTCAGGTTTTGTGAGTTGAAATGCTTCCTTAGGCTATAGAATAACCAGCCGGTCGCTAGCATCCGTGCGCGCAGCTTGACTTCTATGCTGTTGTCGGTGCTGACTTTTAGCCCGAGATAGGTGAAATTTGGGACGACTTCGAATGTGCGTTTACTTTCGTACGGATAGGTACAAACGGGTGACAGCAGTTCAAATTAGATTCGATATAGCGTCAGACATGATTTAACTGGACTACGCTGTTACTACTTAGACCACCAAGCTTGCGTTATCTATCCTCTTAGATAATAACAAGGTTCTGGGAAGGCTCTTCTGCACTGAACGCGAACAAAAGCATGTTAAGGAAAAGCACATTTTGATTTAGAGTCAAGTTAGTAAATTGCTTGTATCATGGGCTAGTGATGGACAAGTAAATGAGGTCTAATAGATTACTATTTACTATCAAAGAAGTACAAACCGCGAAAATTGAACCTCTATAATCACAAATGGTCGCGTGCTCGTATACCACTCAGACATTATATATACTTTGTAGGCTAGATAGAAAAGCACTACATGTCCGTGGATTCTATGGTTAGAAAGAAATAATTTAAACCAATTTGAGTGATGGCAATCCGGCGTAAGCTTTTCTACGGCAGATTGTTATTGGGATTGGGAACACAGACATTGCTATGCTAGCGGAACTATACTGCTCACTTTGCTATGTTAAACTATGTTTCTTGCTTTATTGCTCTATACTCTCGTTGAGGAAGATTTTTCCTCTTGTTGCAAATACGTTTCCTGTAGCACAAAATGTGAATAAATATGTTACCTCAGAGTACGCTCTTAGCAAATAACAGGCGCCCTATGAACAAAAAAGCTACACAACAACGTCATCATCTGACTCTCTCTGTTGCACAATCCAGATGTGCTACATTGAATGATTTTAAGAATCATTACCGAGAAGCAATTAGCCCCTGCCTCTTTTTCTGGAGTGACTGTGTTACATGCCCGTGTTTCGACAGGAAATGTCTACTTATACTGCTCAGGGCCAATCTGAAGCGAAGGATATTGTAGAAACGAAGTAACTTCAAGTTTTGTATCAAAGTCGTTCGGAAGTCGGTGCTACTTCTTTTCCCGGGTAATCTTCATATATGTAAAATTAGAAGCTTGTTTTGCTACCTAACAGCGTCAATAGCCACGCGTTTTGCCGAAAACCTGGCCAGATATTGGTTACCATTCGGGTTTCGGGAGACGCCGTCTACAATGGTAACATTTTTACAGTTTTTTTTTTCGTTGAAACGCAAGAGATGTGCAAAATCTACTCGCAAGTCATCGCACATTTGACACAGCATCCGTCCCTTAGGAACCAGAATTGACAGGCGTCATTAATGAAACCATTCTGACATTTCTACTGCATTCAGGAGGAATGTTGGCTAATTTGACAAATGACATTGTCGTAACTTGCCTCGCCAAGCATTGATGAGGAATTACACCAAATTGGACTATTTACTATACGAAATTGGAACAACGGAAGGAAACGGTGATATCCACCGTTCGGACAACATTCAACCAGCATCTCGATCAGCATCTCGACAGTATATGAAGTTTATAATCATCGAATTGGTTTTATATAGGCCATGGGCTCATCGTGTCAATGTCGCAAAATTTGTGTTGATTTATGGAACTCCTGTTTTTGAACCTGTATAATTTGAGAGACAAAAGCAACAGTCTATTAACAACGAACATAGAGATTCTTCTTCTTCTTGGGTGGCACAACAACCTAGTAGGGTCAAGGCCTAACCAGAACACCAATGTGCTTTGACTCTTTCTGTGAATGATTGTACCCATCGGTAGCAAGATTATTAATCCTACGGCGTATGGGGGGTTGTGATTTAGTGTACCCATAGCAGGATAGTCAATCCTGCGTATACGGGGTGGCGACGGTCCGAATGGGATTCAATGCAACGACGGGCCTGATCGTATGGATCAGGATAGATGGTTAGTCATACGTAAAGCACCATTCCATGTGAATCGGAGTACGTGTTTACGATTTCACTGCATAACCCTTGAAGCCTTGAGGAACTTTCAGAAAGCAAGTGAGACGGATGCACTCAACGAGTTCATCATGCGGATGTTGAGGCTTTACCTAATGACTGGGGTAGAAAGTACGGTGAAGTCAATTTCTTCTGAATATAAATTTTGTTCGTCTGTTGCTCTTTAGCAGCTACATGCATGGGTTTTGACATGTCCCGTTGCTGGAAGTTGGTTTTTTTTATGTAAAACTGAGCATTAAAGTAAGTTGTACGAACTAGTATGTCAGTTCTGCGAAGCATAACTGCAGTTAAATATTAGGTATCAGATAGGTGTTTTAAATCTGAAAGTTGTTTTGGAACTGTTGCAGACAATGCTACAGAGCAGTAGTTTGTAGGATATTGCATCATCAGCAACGCACGCCAATAGCATGATTGTTTTTGGAGATGATCTCTTTAAATCAATGCTCGGGAAGTTGTTAGTGTCATCGTGTTTGCAAAAAAGTGTTCTTTGTGACGAAAACTCTAGCAAATACTTCTTATCTTGTCAAAAGTGTCTACACCAACTACATGAAACAATGATGGGTACACTTAATCACAAACCCCCATACGCAGGATTTACAATCTTGATATGAACGGGTACACTTAGTCACACAATACGGCCAGGCCGTCACTAAGGAAAAAAAAAAACTACATGAAACAACAACCTTTTATTGGAATGATGATGTTAACACTAGAACCGTCGATGGGACTTTTTTGTCCCATGGCACTCGAAAAATGTGTGTTATTCCGTTGGCCGGCGTAACAGATCATTGAAATTTTCTGACTTTTATTTATTTTTAATGATCTTTCGAATGCGCCAATAAAAAATATTTGCACCGCATGGTGCTTCTTAAAAAAATATGTTTACCCTTGAACCGCCATATGAAAAGTCCGGCGGTTCTAGTGTTAATGCCTTATGCTGCATTGTTTAGCGAACGTTGATGGAGAACTTATGCAACCCTAACTAACTGTAGCTACAGTTGCATGCACTAGATAGCCT
>KB670636.1:119425-129777 GCA_000349105.1 Anopheles epiroticus
AACCGTGGCTGGAGGACTGCAGCCCTGGACCGAGTTTCCTGGAAACGGATTGGCGACCTGGCCATGTCTTGCAGACGTGCTCTGCAATGAGCGGGCCAAGAAGAGAGAGAGAGAGAGAGAGAGAGAGAGCAAAACTTTAAGATAAAGAGTAAACATCTCAATGTGTTACTTATCAAACATCTGCTATGTATAATCAGCAAAATTGTCCCAATCGAACAAACGCAAATAGCTGGAAGAAACTAAAAGAAACGAAAACAGTAAATGAATATGTCCACCAACTAAATCTATGTTTTGATCGATTTCTGTTTAAACAGTCAATTGTTGAGAGCTCTGCTGACGAGACTAGGTGAAACACAAAATTATTCATTACAGTTGGTATTGCAACTGACTAAGCAACATTTTGAGATTTTATAAAATGTATGACTAGTCGCTTAATGTTGGTTGTAAGTTGACTGGCCACTTAGATCTCGATGCTTACCTTGATAATGCTAAGTACAGCCTATTCCCGACATACACGCTTTATGGAGACCGGGAAAAACTCGCGTATCCCGAATTTCAGCGCAAGTCGAATTTCACTAATTTCAGCACAAAATTTTGCTTGAATTATATATACTTTGTTAGCAATATGGACTGGCTGTTTCTACCGAATAAAAAAAAATTTACTTTGATTGTTAAAAAAGATTTTACATAGCTTTGTTTTGTTTATTTCATTTAATTTGTGCCCTATATGAGCTATTTTGAAATTCCCTAAAATAAATTAGGTATAATAATTGAAGAAAGATGCAGTGTTTAATCCTAGCGAACAAATTGCATGTTCGAACACATTGCAGCGGCCCGAAGGAGATTCGAACCGACGACGGGCCTTTTCACAGTCCTACGCCGTCCGACGGTACAATTGAAACTTGACAGCTTTACTGTTATAGAATGTTAACCAAGAGTTAGATTTATTTAAAATATCCTATTAAACTATCAACTTGTGTAGAAAGTTTAAATGATTTCAGATTAATGAAAGGTTAAAACATTATAATACTCCGTTAATTGTATAAAAAAACCAAAACGGTAAAATTAATTGAATTAAGAAAGGACGATGTAACCGTTTACGTCATGAAATGCCACATAAATCCTCGTAATTAACAGACGACCATTGAGTGCAACGGTCGTACTATCAGGCAACCAGAGCCTGTCCGTACTTTGCAGCTTTCACTCGAAAACAATGGCATAAACAGTGAATTTATGATAATCGCTTGTCATGTCGGTATAAAACCCTGAGCCATGCCTTGTGCGTCTACAATATTATCAACAAACCATCTTGGAGGATGTCTCTAAAATGATAATTTCCTCCTCTACTAACGCACCAGCCATAAAACCGACTTCGAAACTACCACAAATGGCTGAGAAAACGAATTAGGGCAGGATTGTACAGGTTTCCATAAGATCTCCACGACAACAATAATAACAACAGCAAACCAATCAACCAAACAATCGTTAACATTCACCCACTATTCCTCTGGAGGGTTCTCCAATGCAGGAACACGCACGCAGTCCTTTTACATCGATCCATATAAACAATCCAGACGATTTTCCACGACACTGCTAAGCATTCGTTGCGTGATTTGACCCTATTGTTCTAGTGCGCTTCTATTTATGTTTTATGACTACGGGAAATGACTATCGACTACCTTCTGTTCAAAACACATTTGGTCATATTCCTTGCTGGGCAGCTTTCACATCAGAACCAATTGCGTCACTATCACGAAGAATATCTTGCATCGTATATCAATAAAGAATATCACTTATTTGAATGTGTTGTGTCTAGATACCATATGCTATCAATATCATGGTCTGCAAAAGACGCTTAGATGCTTTTAAATAGTTTTAACTGTTCGACGTGTTTCTACAATTCTGAAACATTTTGTTATTGCTGTGAATACTAAATACGAAGTATTTTCAAGTACAAGAAAAAGAATTGTTAAACACAGTTTGGATGAAGTGGGCTGTTTTTTCCTTTTTCTTAAGTTTGCATATGATATTTGAGTTACTAGACACTGGTTGGAAAATAAGAAAATATTATTATATTTTTTTCCGTAGTGACAGCCAGGCCATATTGCTATAATTATTTATTAAAACTCAAAAAATTGAAATGTAATCGCTTAAGATCTACTAGGGATTCCTATTTATTTTGACACACTGGGCAAATGCTTTTAGAAAACCCTGAAATACTTCCAACGGACGGTGTTAAACATACACCTGCGCAAAACGGTGTTTTTCATTTGAAAAGAAGATTTAACGCTAGCATTTTTATAAAACGATTAGTATGTATCAGTGCAAATAATCTTCACACGGCAGATATTGTTTATTTTAAGTCTTTTTAAGAGATATTTAAAAGCACTTCCTATCTATAGCTGGTTGTTTAAGATGCAGCAAGCGTGTCACGCGTGCATCAAATCATGATTGGATCTTTCGACAACATTGGATCTTTACAATTTTATACAAAAAGGCAAAAACCTTAGCCTTATCTAACATGAATTACAATATGGAAAATAGAAACAGATTGCCAAATTTTCCTTTTACAACAAAAATATAGAGAGTTATTTTTGTATCGTACCCATCGTCTTATGGTACGTCTAGCAAAAGAATGAGTTTCGTTCCATAAAATCATTTCTATTACTGTGTCATTGCCCAAAACGAAGGTTCTGCCAACACACACATAATGGATTTTCGTAGCTCTGCATTTTAGTAGGAGCGCAAGTGGTTTACCCCCTGTTTTGTTCAGTTTGCCACAATACAGATTTTTTCCATTTTTCTCCAACAGAACCCTCGAATAAAAATGAGGATCTTCCCTTGGAGAAAGTTATGATTTGCCTTCGATAAGTAAATTTATTCTGTTTACTCTCTCGGTATATTCTCGTTGTGGTTCAATAGATTCGCCCGTCCGGTACCGATGTGAATGCGAAAGAAGGATTAGAACGACTGACATAAAGGATATATGTATGGCCACGATGCCAAACGAAAGGTCATATTGGTCTGCCGTATTGCCTCACAACCATTTGGTTGGTATAAGAAAAACCTTTTGAGAACAGGCATCTTTATATTTCATGCATCCATGTGAGTTTCTCGAGACTGCTGAGCATGAACGGCCCCGTAAGATAAGGAAATGATAAAACGAATAGCTTACCAATATGCTATTCCCAGGGAAAACCGTTATTGGGACAAATTTCGAGCCAATAAAAAAACTAATCCCAAAGGAAGGAGAAAGGATTATGAAGCATAAATCAAGAGATAGACGCTCGTTATGTTTCGTAAACATGATGTTCTCCTCGTAAAATGTAATGCATCGTTGTTTAAGTGGTTTATGTGGAGTGTTGTAAAATCTGCAGCATTCGTAAAACGACATTTATGTGAAATTGTAAGTCAGTACAAGGAGTACAAGCAAAATAATAGTTGAGAAATTAAATGTTAACACAAACACAAAACACGATATGAACTGAACATGAACATGAATGATAAGAACTAATCAAATCATCACGCAAAATCGTGTCGTAATAGATGAAAACGGAGTAGTAAGCACGTAGTTGTAAAGAAATATCGTTCATCATTGAATGATAAATCGTTTCGCATTGGGAAGATGGTCACTAATCGTGTGAACACACATGCTTTTGACTGTTAATTAAGTATTCTGACCATTCACTTGATAATTGAAATGTCATAAACATCACCCTTTGATTCTAACTGCCCTGCTTGCGTGTTTGATTGAAACTGGTCGTTGGGCGACGGGCACATGAAATGAGATAGAAAACATGCTAACCTGATAAAGATAATTTAATTGTCCGCCTTCGTTTTTGACGAACAATGCACGATTCCCAGACGTGCGTAAGTAGTGTCACTCACGAAAATCTGTTGGGAATAACACTGTGGCTTAGATTTTCTCATTCGTTTAGACAACGGTGGTTCTGAAACGCATGCACTTCTAGCAAAACCCAAACAAAACTGGTTTGTGATACCGACAGCTACTAGCAAATGACATATTCAAACAAGGGAAACGTATTTCCCACACCGAGGCCCAAAGTCCAGTCCTGCTGGGTGCTCTTCTATAGCACAAAATTTATAGAATGTTGATAAGAAAACGTTTTACTGCCATCAACAGCTATGAGCAAAAGATAAATGCACATGGTGTTGTAGTTGTGCACGATCACAAAATCAGCTCATAGCAAATCCTTCCGGTGCATCTTACTTCAACAACATGCCGACGACGGTTTGGATAACCTGTGCCATAACGATTCAACCATCCAACCTCTGATCAGAATCAGAGCCATTCAAAAATTGATTCTCAATCACTATCAACGCTTTCATCGTTTCAGTCACTGAAACACCCTAGTGCATTTTCCCAAATTGGAATTGACATCTGATGTGTAGAGAGAGTACCGCAACTAGCCATTCGGGTAAAATAAGCAAACAGGCTGGTTCGTCCCGAGAGATTGTTTGCAAAGACCGTTGTCACTTGAGATGCAGGACGGCTCGTTTGCATTCAGATTTCAAGTGAGTGCATGTCATTGCATACTAATATGAAAATCGCCTTCACACAAACCTATCGCTAACCACTTGCTTCCATCATAGAACGGCATAAGACATTGGTAGAAAGTGCATATACGCGCTGTCTGTTTTTACAATATTCTCGAGAACGACTTTTTTTTCTTTTTCAGTTCTTCCGTTTTACGGTGTTTGTAAAAAAACTCCTATGAGCACTTGTTTCAACTTATTCAAAACAAAATAAAGGAAATGATAAAAAATCAATAGCCATCAATTAGAAGCTTGTCAATTAGATTACAGCATTTAAAACGCACACATTAGCAACAATCGTTGTATTTCATGTACATTAATTTACTTCCTGCTAACATTTTCAACTCTTACGAATAATTATTAGTCACGAAGAAACAAAAACTAAAGTTCATTAAGTGATTCATTGCTACAACATATTTTTTTTATATAACAAGATCATATACTAAAATACAGTATTTTTTGCAAAAAATGTCAATTTACTTTACATAATACTTAAAAAAGTATATTTACCAATATTCAAACAATACTATTTAAATATACAATCAAATATATAAATATTAAAACATACATATAATGGGTTAGTGAAAAGCCTTTGTAAGAATAAATCAATTTTTTTAATAAGTCTGATAAATTCATGAAATATTACTGGATCCAACAAGGCCATACATTTCTACAATTATGTTAGATTGAAAATAAATAAAAAATATAAACATCACCGTTAACTTAGATTGAAAAAAAAATCATTATATTTTTATCAAGCTAGTACTTGTCATAGGTATTTGTACGGCCGTAAAACATGTCCTACGACATAGCTCCATACCATTATGTTTTTTTTTATTATCATTGTCCGAAGATCAACAGTATAAGTGACACTAAAACGTAATAGCGCAAAAGGTTATTGTTGCGTTGTCTGACTATTTTCTACGCAGTAATCAATTGCATTAGTTGGTGTTGCTACTTGACAGTACGTGTCCTTCCCATTTGCTCTAGTGACATACTTCTCTGCAAGAAGCATACATTCGGGAAGACGAAAGCCAAAAGTTTCCATCGTATAGAAGAAAAATCTAAGGAATGGACTGGATATGAACAGTTACAAGCTAAATTTATGTTCATCGTTGTGTACAAAATTGACAGTGACATTCTCTCAGCACAAAGCTCTTATAAGACGTAGCAAATCTTGTAAAATAACTTAGGTATTACATTATAGCAATGAAACACTGTCCTTTCCACCTACAAATATAACTCTTTAAAGAAATACACTCAACAGAAGCATTGGTCAACACACCTTTTCGGATAAAATGGACTTCAAATCTAAAATTTTCATAGAGTCTTTCCATCTCTTACCACCCTTGTAGGGTCACAACCTACAAGATATGTCATTACCTTTAAACCACTAGAGCAACTTGCAATGCTTGATTACCTCGAAATTAAATTAGGCCATTGCTGAAACTAGCCAGCCTCAACACATATAAAATGAACAGTTCTATTTCAAAAACAGCATCATAATTAATTTCACAAAAAAAGTTTGGTTAATGTTAGATGAGTTCTTTTTTTTGATATTTCTTTTTTTGTGAAATTTCGTTTGAAGTCGTAGGACTGTGTGTCTTTCTGGTACAACATCATTTGCCATGATTTAATTTAGTTAAGTACATCAACCCCGCCCTCTTGGAAGCGTAACGATGCTCTCTCCATGGCAAAAGATTTTCTCGATACTCCCACATTTTAACTACTTTTCCGCATGGTCTATGATGCTTGCACCAACTTTGCCACTGTTGCTTTCTATCATGACATCAATCACTCATCAGCAGCAGTACTTTGTCGTAATGAACCGGCCTTGTATCTAAAGAGACTAGAGCGATTCTAGCCACCCGTGAAAGCAAGCCACTTACACCAGCAACATGTGCAAAGCAGTCTTCTTCAAAAGGCCAGTCAGTTTGTGTAAAAGTGAATGCCACATTCGTCAACCTGTTGCCAGTAAAACTTTCCTGGCAGGTTATGCTCACGTCTAAGCTCGATACTCTCCATGGAAGCAAAGGTGAGCTTAAATTAATTAAGTGAGTCACAGCTACATACTCTTTCTCGTTTCTTTACACTCTAGAGATTTTTTATGGTTTGCTCCTCAAAAACGTTAGCTAAATACATTTAAAAAGCACTTTTGTTTTTTTTGAATGCGTACATTTACACCATGTTATTTTTTTATCAATGAGGTGCAAATCATATGACATTATTATTAAGATCACTAACATGGCAGCCAGTTTTTAGAAATACGCGTATTAATGAATCTAGATTATATGTCGTTAAATTAATTGCGGAAACTAAGTAAATTATTTAGGTTGTGATAATTTCCTAGTATTAAACAATATTTCAACATAAAAACTAAGTAAGAAGTTTGTGATTGTGAATTTAATTATTTTTATGCATTTCAAATTATTGAAAGCAACGATCTACTTACGATCTCTCCTATGTTCAATCCAACCATAAAATGTTGTGGGTTTCAGTAAGGTTTTATTTTAGCGACACATTCATGTGCATTCACAGGAGCAATCAGTTTGTCCTCCTGTTTGCCGCCACAACCAATAAAGATATTTTATTTGTCTTATGTGTTCTCGTCATAAATCATCCTTGAAGCGCGGTCTCATGCGCTCAGTGACATTGTATTATGTTACAGTGAAGAAGTTGTCTACGCAAGAAGTGGTATCGGTTCAGTATACATTTAGCCCAGCTTAGGCTTGTATTTATCGTCATTTGTTTCCCTAGATTAGCTTAATATGAAGCATGATGTAGTTTATCTTAGAAGTGTAGAAATTATTCAATAACTTGTTGTCAGATCCGGATGATCTTTTAGGTTGGTCTCAACAAAGCTTGAAAAATTTATCTTAGAAATTTGAAAGTTAAAGAAACCTAAACCTTGTTGACCTCCCACCCCCCCCTCTTCTTTTTTACCTTTGTTATTTACCCTTAGCAGCCTCAAAATATAAACCGTTTTTGCTACAGATGCTTTCAAATGCGAACACTTCGACGCTAGCGCAACAACACTTTGAATGTTTTTTGCAAAGAATGCTAAAGCGAAGAATACTTGAAATGTGAAAATTATTTACTTCCCGTCCTTTAAAGTTATTTTTTCTTGTTTGCCTCATAATTTTCCCACTTTTGTTCTACCCTTGCTTAGTTGCAAAATAAAAACAAAAACAAAAACAATCAGCAACAACACGGTGTGTTTGCTCCTTCATTTCCCTTCAGCGCTAGAGATGGTGTTCATCAGACAGGATTTGCGTCCTTTGCCATTTCCTGTGTCAGCATACTTCACAATACATGGTTGCGCACAGAGTAACTGTAGCTTTCATCATCTTTAGGTAGTATATTTCATTTCACTTCCCACCCATACCCACTTACAGCTTCACAACAAGGAGTTTAGGGAACACTTCAAAAAAGTTGCAGCATTCTCGTAGAGGAGACACAGACACAGACAAGAGTCAGACGGTTGTACGTGTACAAGTCTAACAATACAAAAAAAAAACACAAATGTAAAATGGATGATATAACGTTTCTCTGGGGTGCAAATTCAGCGAGAAGAGAAGATCTAAAATATAACAAACTAACATGTGTGATTGTTTTAATGAGAGTCACATTTCAATTTATGTTTTATAAAATTAGTACAAGCCTGATATATGTACATATGAGTATATGAACATTCGTAAAAGTAAATATTTCAAAGCTGTATAAAACAAGATGACAAGCTACGATATGAAATATTCCGTACCTAAGAATAACATAAAAAATATGTAATAATTTCGACAAAAAAACGTTTTATTTTTATTTAAACCTTCAATACTGTCCTTTAATATAAAAAATAACATTATTTTTGTTAATAGTTTAATTCATCTATTATTATCATTCATTTGTTTCTAACGAAATGTTTTAGAACGATGGACGTTCCCAATTGCAGAAAGGCGCTAAGCGTAAGCGTTGCAAGAAAAAACGAAAATACTACAAAAACACAGCTACAAAATGACGACGCTCTTCAGAGAGGAAGGTACAAACATGCTTCATACTGCAACACACCAGAGTGGAAATTGCCTTTGTTACGAGTGCATTTGAATCCACCTTTGCACGGGTTTGGCAGTGTGAAGGAAAGTTAAAATTACGGTATCAAATGTGCACATGCCTCCCCTTTCATCATTACGACCAATTTACACTCCACACTCTGCTCTTTTGTAAGACGATTTACTGCGCCAAGTTGTATGCAGAGGGTCTTTTTTCGAGAAACATTTTAATGCCATAGAAAAATGAAATTCCCTTTTCATGTCCTTCCAATGGAGCAGCACCGTTTTTCCACGTATTATCAGCCACATATTTATCCCCGTAGCCCGTGACATTATAAGCGGCAAAGACCAATTCAAATGTCAGACCAATTCATGTCGGTGGGAATTTTCAAAACCATAGTACAAAGATGCAACAGTACGAAAGGTGAAGAGAGTTTCACCTCGATGATTTCTGAAGAGTGTAAAATAGAACAGGCTGTTTATTTCACCTCTGTACTTTTATCGTGCAATTAGGAGTTGTTAAAAATGAGAAACATGTGAAGTGTTATAAATTCTATAGGGCAAAAAAAAACACATCGAATGTATTCAGTAAAAGATTTTAGATATGAAAACATCAATACATTGATTAATTGAAGTGAGTAATCCATCTCATCAATCAATCAGCCCAAACATTCAAACTGAAAATCTTTTTCGAACAGAATTATAGAATATAATTACTATTACTGTTGTATTATTGAAAATTAGTTTACAAACTACAATTATGTCCAATAGCTTAAAAATATGCAGTAAAATAAAAAAAAATCTTGAATGCAGTGAGAGGTCTAATGTTCAGAATTATCAGCTTTACCAGGCTACACAAGCCATTATAATTTAAATATTATTACACTGTTAGAATGTGAAGTTAGAAGGCAATTTAATCTTTCTTTCTTTTTGTCTTGCAGGTCATATTTACCATATTAATAGAAAGGCTTTCGGCGACTTAGTGTATTTATGAAATGGCACTGAATCCTAAATATGGCAAAGTAGTCCCAATGGCATTTGCACAATGTCGAGCCTTGTTTTATGCTTATATCATTACCACGCCACCACGACAAACATTTACGATCACCGGTTCAAGTTAAGACATCTTCAAAGAACAATGCCTACAGTCATACAAATTTTATATTTTACCAAAATGATATTTTGATTGTATAATACGAAACTATTGTTCACCATAATTGGCTGGCTTGGTGGTCTAGTGGTAATGGCGTAGGCTTACCATAAGGCCGGACGTCGTGTCGAATCCAATTTGTTCTGCTGTCACTCCGTATAGTAAGATTGACTGTACCGTTACTACACTAGATTACAGAAAAAAAAACCAAAGCATATCTATGTTTTGGAAGGTCTTGATCTCTACATGAGTTGTGATGTTACCCAAGAAGCTTATTATGAATTGTTACCATGTTTTTTTCACATGAACTAAAGGTAACTTAAAAATCAAATAAAAAATAAAAAAAAATAATTTACAAGTAATAGACATGTACGAAAATAGCATTTTATGAAAAGTTCAAAGCCTTAACATTAAGAATGTTATCTTTACGATATACACGTTATATATACAGTACCTGTCAGTCAATTCCGGACACTTGCAAATACTAGCGGTTTTGCACTTTGCGCGCCGTCCCACGTTTCGCAGAATTGTCGATTGCCATTAAATCGCGTTTCAATGTTTCATCTATCTTTCCTTTACACACACATACAAAAAAAAAGATC
>KB670636.1:133980-149165 GCA_000349105.1 Anopheles epiroticus
GATCTTTTTTTTTGTATGTGTGTGTAAAGGAAAGATAGATGAAACATTGAAACGCGATTTAATGGCAATCGACAATTCTGCGAAACGTGGGACGGCGCGCAAAGTGCAAAACCGCTAGTATTTGCAAGTGTCCGGAATTGACTGACAGGTACTGTACGTTATATACGAAGCATTTAATGAAGCTTTCTTCATGCAAAAAAGAATTTGCTGTAAGAGATTCTCGAAAAATACTCGTTTAGATGGGGTATAATTTTCTCTCTCATGCAGGTTCAATTAATATAAATGATCATTTTCTACCTTTTTGAAGTTTTGATCACGCCGGAGTCTTCAATATCGAGATTTTACTGTACAAGGAAAACGAAACGGAAAATGCTTTCTTACCTTGATGACTCACTTCGTGCGAACATTATAACTTGATATAATAACCAAGAAAGAATCCAAAACGTAGCAAAGCTACAACAAACAACATCATTGCCCGTATTTCACATTACATTCTATTGGTGAAGGAAATCATGAGCAATCTAGGATCCGACGCTTTGTTCCACAGACAAACTTCTGCGAAACTAATTTCCACAACAGTGGGTTGTCCTTCCTACCGTACTCATGTTTACTTCTTGCTTCTCGTGCGTTTTCTTGCGCTTTCTTGCTTCGGAGGTGATTTCCTACGCACTAGTTCCATGCACTCATCATTACAGAACATCACACCCATCAGACGGCACAAATTTAGAAACATTTCATAGAAAACGCTGGGGTCAATCAATGTCTGATAAGTTGTTTTGATATCTAACTCAAACTACCTTCCGCTCAGGTGAACGAAGTTTTCTCTCCTTCTGCCTTCGGCTGTCAGCTCGTTCTACCTTTCAAACACATTTATTAGGCACGCGAAGTGCGCTTGCATGTCTGCTAAGGACTTTTTTGTTCTTTTTGTTACCCATAGACTTACAAAGGCGAGGAGCCCAATCATCAAACATCAAGCGAATGCCCGGAAAACCCCTTGGGTTTTTCTTAACGAACATCGACCTCCCTCCTCAGGGCGTGTAAATATTTCGGATGGTACAGAACGACACACCGACACCTTAGCGTCCGTCGTACCACCAATCAAACATTCTAACGGAAGGCAAAAATCAATACCCACTGTTTACTGATCACACATGAGCAGCTAAGTGAAATTGTGAGAGTGTTTTGTATTTAGTTCGTAGACAATCGCCTGAAATCATGCTGTTTTCTTTGAAGGGTAAAATAATTTTTGAAATCACAAACCGTCTCTCAATGTGTAAGCAAATAGAACAAAAACATCTTATACATAATATTTTAATGGAGCTAAGTAGCTCTAGCGCCAACAATGTTTCGCAAACAAACCATTTTTATTTGAACCTATATTAATACTGTTGCATTCTAATGGCTCAAACAAACGTTCATCACGCTTGAGCTACATTTAAACAAACGAGCTTTGTTCATTTCTGCTATACACCCTCAGACTTTACAGTACACTCATGTCCTGTGTTGGACTCCAGCTGATCTTGCAGTCTGCCTGACGCTTGACAATGTTTTATTGCTTCCATTTCCATCCCAGCCAATGTCCTCTACCATCGCGATACCGTAACTGCGGCGTTTGTCTGCCGGTACCGGAAGAAGGAAACATTAAGTCTATCACATAAACAGTCATAATAGTCCAAAATATGTCCTAACATCGCAACGTGCCAACTGTAACTGGATGGACATTACCATCGCCAAAGCAAAAGGAGCCGTGCCTGTACCATTTGCGTTGAACGCGTTGGCTGTTTGTCTAAACCCAACCTGCTGAACAGTGGGGCCTCCGGTCTAGCTCGCGCATTGTTCCTTTATTTTTTGCTGTTTTAGGTCAACACAACCCAACGGCCAACCCAATTAATTCCATCACGCGCCTCCAACGTCCCTGTGCTATACAATCTGTGTAGAACGTTTAAGGGGTAACTCGAAAGGGAGCAATGTTTGTAGTGGCAAAAATTATTAACAGACGATGAGGAGAGCACGTAACCTTTCCTGGGAACATGATTTTTTCGCTCAATGCCTACGCTGTTCACCTCAGTTAAAACAAATACCAGTCGAGTAGTTTTACCATTTAGCTACTTGTACTGATGGTCTGTTCTGCATCCTAGAAGCGAAATTTAGAACCTAAATATTCGTTGCTTTTAGCATAGCCATTTGTCCCTCACCATCGTATGTTTTTCTCTTTGCGTAGCACAACAGAAAAGTTAAATAAATGCATGAGAATTAATTTTGTACACTTACAAATATTTTAACGGCCCACCTTTCTGAGCCTTATGGGGCCGTTGTTAAAACCAAGGGAAAACATGTACGTGACACAGTGCCGCAGGCAGGCTAACATTTTAAAATTGTTACATTCGCCCGTCCTGCAATGGATTCTGTAAGCGTCAAGCATGGATCCTGTGCGTAGCTGTGCCAAACAATTAAACCGCTACATAGAAAACGTCCCAGGGGTATAGGATGATTCGCACACAATTAACTTTATTTGCACACTTAATCGTTGACTGAGAAATGTTCCAAATTATAAGCATTGTGAAAGAGCAAACCTTAACCATGGATTAGAGCATCGAATGTGTGCAATGGAATGAAATGATGTGCGAAAATAAAGGTTCTTATGATAGTCATGCTTTGTTTAAAAATTAGCATTTTCATTCACGTTATCTTTCCGTACTTCTTATAATTTTAAAAATATTCTATATAAAATACAATATTTAACTTAAACATTTGCATCGGAGTCAAACCTCAAATTGAGTGAACATTCCATAATCGTGATTAATTTACGTCTTATATGAATGCATCAATCAATCACAAGCTAGAATTTTGGTTTAAGTTGGTCAAGAAAGTTTTGATTGTTGCAAAACGGGGAACTTAACATCTAATCGATCACGTCTCTCGAAGAGTTAAAGATGTGTTAACGCGTCAGCTGTTGGCGTCGATTTACCTGTTTTTCAGCTTTTTATACGTGATAGAATTATAATATGATTAATGCTTATTAGATATTACAATAAAGGTCTTAGAAAATCATAATAAAAATAACTTTAACTAACCTAACCTTTATAACTTCCGTACATTCAAATTCAAACACACGATTAATATGCATCATCTAACTTCTAGCAAAATAATTATGTCCTTGTTTTCTCTCGAGAGGAAAAGTAAATGCAATAAAATAAAATTCATCTAGCTAACTTTCCTTGATTATTACCGGCTACTTAAATCATGGTTGACTATAGACAAAACTTGCTTCAATATTTCCTTTTTCAATTTTACTGTTTTAATATGCTATACAGATTATTTACTTATTTATTATGTTGATTATTCGTATCTTACCTTCAGTATTATGCAGCACCAGAAGCAATTGCAGTCCAATGATGGTGATGGTGTTTAAGCTGCATTTGCGAAAGCCGTCGGCAAATCTTCGGTTGCGCGATACCGTTGCCCAAAGATTAAACGGTCGGTGGCCGGTTTTTCTCATCGTTTTCGATGCACAGTATCCTCTATTTCCTTGCAAAAATGCAAGTTCGGTGTAACATCTGGCTAAACACATAATCCACACTTTTCCAGGCAGATGAATTCGTCACTCTTATGCCTGGAATACGTGACAATTTTCCATTGGACATGAACTTCGATTTCTTCGACTCGGAGAATGTTTGGCTTGTGAAAGCAAAACTGTCGAATTTTAGACCCGTACCTTCACTCACTCACTTACATTTTTCACCTCATCATCATTGTTGTTTTGCGTTAGCAGCTCTTACAATTACAAGATAATTTTTAAGTTGCACATACACTAAACACTTCTTTCGCGCATATTAAGCTCTTTTCACCATACACACACAGTTTAAAATAATTACTAGGCTCACTAGCATATGGGCGTGTTAATGAGTTGAAGATTACTATCAAAGAAAAATTAATACATTTATACATTCAAGCTGTTGATCGTACTACGATTGACTGATTCGGCACACAAACACTGAACGAGATTGAAATTAAATTCTTGAATAAATTTTCATTGGTTTTACACATTTTTTACATTGAAAAGCACTGAACCGTAATATGATTAACTTTACTCATTTTTCATTCCACTTGGTGCATTCGTAGATTTATTCTTCTCTTATGGATTTGATTTCACTGGGTTTACTGTTCAAACTGACCCATTTCCGGTGTGATTTCCTGTACGAACGTTTCCTGAAGGTTTGCTGGGTTTGCTCGTCGTTTTCTTTCTCTTTTTCTCTCACCGCTTACCCGATCGCATCAGATCTACCGTATTCACCCCAATCACTCATTACCACTCTTTAGTACCAAAGAAAACACAACAATGAAATCACTTCAGCTATCTGCTCTTCAGCTCGAACCAAAACCCGCAATCCACTCATTTTTGCACCTTTCCCAAATGGGTATTTCGAAAGAAAAACAAACCTTTCAAACCATCCGCGCTGGAAATGGCCCAAACAGTGTAATTTTTGGCCACCCTCTGCTAAAATTTGGGCCGTGGAGAGTTAGAACCATAGAACTAAAAGAAAATCACACTCAATTAATCAAATTTCACTTCCTACTCCCTCACAAAACTGAACACACATACACACACACACTCACATAGTCGTTCCGGTCTTCGCATTCACTGCCGCAAACAAAGGTATGCCCAGTCGGAATTATGTCCTGCTGGTGTGCTCGCTTTGCTTTTTTTTTTCTTTCATTCATTGTGCCCACTCCGATAAAGAATGCCCAAACACTTACTTTAGGAACCTCTGCTAATCACTTTTTGCATTTCCCTTTGCCCGCTTCACAATTTCCGCCGGGACTTTCACGGCTCATTTTATTCCTGCCCGAGTGTTTCGGATGTTTTGTTGGTTTATTCGCGGAGTGGGCTTTCACGATTACTTTGCGTTCCGTCGTTGCACGATCCTCTGCTTCCGTTGCTCTTTCAATTCGAGATGGTTTTTGTGTTATTTTCTTTCCTTTCGATTGCGTTTGCCAATAATTTAGAACATTACATTTGGGTTTTCATTCGCCTAATTTCCTCGAACATTTTGTGGCCTGCGAGTGTGGTTACTCCATCGCTAAACAGGAACGCAACACATTTCTTATATTGATCTTAGGCGACCGTGTAGCATAAATCACTTTTTAAACTATACTTCAATCTCTAAACGATATATCCACCAAAACAAGCTTTTTTCATATCGATTTGGTCGAATCTACACACCATTTCAAACGAGAATCGAATTTAACGTTCCATTAGTCTGTCGCTGTGAAAACAACCGTGCCGGTAGAATCGCGTGACGTGCTGCATGCAGCAGCAGCAGCGGCGAACCGTCCCGTGCATACCAAGCTACTTACTGTACTCGACTAAGGCACGATACGCAAAGGTGAAAATTCCAACCACCATCAACTCGAACCCAACTTCGTATTTCAGGATATACAGAGAACGAAAAAAAAAACAAGCTCCATGCTAAGGACTCAACAGTCCGAACGCAAGGCCAAACATTCTCTCCGCTCTCAGATGGAGCTTCCCCAAAAGCGGAGAACTACCCATGTTGATAGAAATTTTCGTTCATTCGTCCTGTGGTTACGTCTGGGCACCGCGCTACCTATCCATAGGTATGTAGCAATGGCGGTGCACGAATGTTGAAGGATGTTTGTTTGCTATCTGCTCTTCCTCTCACGGTTTTGCGTTGTTTTGCCAGGCGAAGTCTCTCTCCCTGTACTTTTCTGGCTTGTTATCTGTTCGTCCTTCCAATTCTCTATGCTCGCTGACTGGGAATGATAAATACGAGTTGATTCGATTCTGCGCAATGTGCGCTAGTGTTACCGTTCGAAAGCATTAGATGAAAGGATATTTTCGATCCGGTGCTGGCTGTGGGTGTCCAGGAAAAATTTCCTTCCTTTCCATTGTTAGGCTTAACCCTTGGACGTTACGAGTACCTTGAGACATGAGTTTGAAATAAGGGAAACAGATTTTTATTTCCGTATTGCTAATACACATATGCGCTACTGAAGTAATATTTTTGAAATATTAAGATTTTTTTCATTTTCTTCCCGAAACACACTTTTCTACAACATCATTTAACTCAAAGAACAAGGATTTCTTGCGTAAATATATTATAAAAATATTACGTTTTTGTGTACTGCCTTCTCTTCAACTGTATACCCTGCCGGTCCTGTGTTCTCCATCCTTACACACGACCCCAATTCCTCGACCTGTAAGTAATCGCAAAACTCACGACAGACGAAAGTTGCCAAGCCGTGTCATTTGTTGACTCACCGCCTCAGGTGAAGAAAGTGCCATCCCGAAAAGATGACAAGACAGGGCACAAATTGTACTATCATAGCGTGGTGAAGTGTGCAGTACGCGGGCGTGCAATGCATAGACTAACCTAACACACAGACACATACACAAACACACACACACACACACTTCAATCTTTTGCAATCTACACACTAGTAATACCTGCTGCCTGTGTGCGAATTATAAGAACAGTAAACCCGTCCTGTCAGTCAGACTGCTTGAAAAGCATACATTTTTTATGCTTCCTGGTTCCATAATCCACAACTCCCCGTGAATAATTGATTGCTTGCAGTTTGCTTCATCACATTTTCTTATTCCGATAGCGTGGCTGGGGCTAGCGCAATGTTTCGATGGAAACCTTGTCCTTGGCTACTCGGATCCGTTCGGATTTGAAACGTGTAGTTTACACAGCACGTACGGAAATCTGTATTTACTCATCGTTATCAGTTGTAAACTTATTGTATGTGTTTCTATTTAGCTACCGCCTAGTGGTATATCTTTTTCTGATTTTATTACAAGCAATATTAAACAAAAAATAAACTAACCACAGTAGGACCGATCGTCTTTCAGAGCATATTTTATTATGTTTTCAAACCAAGTTTCTGGCCACACCGTTTTATAATTCGAATCAATGCTCCCCATCAAACATGGCGATTGTCGTTCGTTAAACTATTTAGGATCAAGTTTTTCACAAAGTGAACGATCATTTACCAGAATTGAATTTATAGTTTTCATTTGCATATTCGTTTTAGCCTTTCCCAAAATCACCGTTCAGGTCAGAAATTGCTTTGCGCTGAAATCAAAACTCTGTACTCGTCATGTCACTGTAGATATGGGCCCGTGCCGACCAGGTCGGACGATTGGATTCCCCTTCAGTATAAGTTCCCTGACAATTTGCATAATGGTATACATTGAGGTAAGGCAGGTAAAACACCTAGCAAGAAGCGTCGGAAGCGTCACGCTTGTCACGGCTTTGGTTTGCAATTCACTACCGAAACCCATTTTCATCGATCTGATTTCGAACCGTGCGCGATGGCCTTCGACTCACGCCAACTATATGAAACATTTCTAAACTTTTGCCCTCTTCAAAATGCCCATAAAATAGATTCACCCCATGGAAGCCTTCCCACACTTCAGGCAGTATTTACCGGCAGTTACTCCTGGGAACGTAAAGGATCTGAGGTTCAACCTTGATTTATAGCTTCGTTCAAAATCCTCCCGGAGAAGAACCATTCAACAAAGATGCGTCCGAGCGAAGGTTAAAAAGTTTAGCTATAGAAAGTTTTTACCTTTTTCGTTTGTCCTTTGAATGTCTATGAATGGTGAAATTGAGGTTAAAGATTCCATAGAGAGGAAAAGGTGATTATACATTTTGTATAAATCATACACGTTTGAAAAAAGCTGTTTAATACAAAAAATTAACTGGAACATGATAGATTTTCTAAACAATTACAGAGCTTTTGTCATTATTAGAAGAAAAAGGTGTTATGCTATATTAGCTATGTCATAATAAAGAAAACTGTTTAGATACTTCAGACCGTCAAAGATTTTTATGAAATAGTTTGTTTATATACATCAAATGGCGTATTTTAGTGTTGTTTGACAGCATTATTGTTCCATATTCTTCTCTATACGCAAATTATTTCACGTAAATAAATAAATATATTAGGTTTATTGATTAAAATTTCATCATTTAATAGGCTTTTCTAGGGAATCTACCGTTTCCAAAATATGTATAGGTTATTTAGTTCTTCCTTGATGTCAATATCGCGTTCCAAATTCGGTAGCAAACTAGTTCATGACACAACCAATGCGTGTTTCCGATCACTTGACATGACAATACACGGAACTGACCTGAATGATGTTGTCGAACACGCAACAACACAGTACGCGACAGAACATGACGGCTGAAACATTAAACGCAAACGACCGGAAGGGCCGAGTTTGGTTGCATGATTCGAAAAACGAACCGACCAGACAACACCATACACCACACGCCTCTCTCTCTGAATACAATCCAATACAACGCAGCTTCCGGCCTCACATGCCGAAACGATTTAGGTAGCGTTTATCCTCGTTTGCTATTGGCCGTTTAAGGGCTTTTCGTTTCCCTGTCGAATGACGGCAGGAGCGCGACCAAATTTGCAAGTCATCTCCGCTATCACTTTTAATATTGGCCGTGTTATAAGCTAAGTAGGGTTGTTGATTTAGCGGATAATCAGTTCCAATTATTGGATTTATTTGGAAAATTTCTTCGACGATTTACGCGAGCAAAACAAAATGTTGCAGGTTTGGATTTAAAATGTTGAATTGTGTATTAAATTTTGGTATAAAAAATAAATCGTTGAGCAATAATGTCCAAATTGATGAGATGTTATTCAATTTAAGACTTATGATTAATTTTCCAAAACGTATTTTTAACTCGAGAAAAGAAATTCTTTACCTCACTAGAATATTGACCTCCGATAGATCGTTCGCCTGACTTGTAGTGATGCGTAAAAAAAATTAAAAAATAAATTTTCTTGAATTCATTAAAGGATTATTGATGAGGTTACATTTTCCATGTTAATTTCCACCGTACTGTGCCACTGTGCTGTTGTACAGCGGATTAAGCTCGCCCCGCTTCGGTGGGCTGGCCATGTTATACGCATGAACCCGGACGATCCAGCACGTAAAGTCCTCTTAGGCTGTCCACATGGGCAGAGGAGGCATGGTAGGCCCAAGCTGAGGTGGGAAGATGGCGTTGAGGCATCCACCATCAAGGCCGGGATAACAGATTGGCAAACGACGGCGCGAGAACAGTAGCGGTTTCGGAAATTGCTGTTGCAGGCCAAAACCGCGAAGCGGTTGTAGCGACCGATAAGTAAGTAAGTAAGTCCGCGAAATAAGTGGTTGAGTGGGTACGGTATAGACCTACTATCGATACAAGAAGTTGTTATAATCAAATTCGAACTATCCTCCATTACGCCGGGCTGGCTACCCTGGAATGGGTACATTTCCTCTTCTTGGGTGGCACAACAAGCCTTGTAGGACCAGCTCTTCTGTAACTTAGTGTACACATTGCAGGATAGTGAATCGTGTGTATGGGGGATAAGTAACAGTTAGAATGGAATTGGTTTGGACACAGTGGCGGGTGTTATGACAAGCCTACGCCGTAATCACTCAAACCACTGCTGACGGGGTATGGGTACAAAAAAAAACATAAAACCAAAATAAAATGCATTTGGTCTTGATAAAAATTAGTTGTAGATGTAGACGTACCAAATAAGAAGCGCAACAGCCTAACTATGCACTTCGAAAAATGAAAAAGAGTTTCTTTTTGTATTGGTAGGAAGAAGCTTTCTGCTACCTAACATATCCATTGTGCTGCTAATTTAACGACAAAATATTTCAAAGTGCTCTCATGTAAGCTCTAGGGATACTTTATAAAAGAAGTAGACCCCAGTTTTAGAGTTGTTCTGTCCAAACGTATGCCCTTTGCATTGTACACCGGACATCTTATGCGTTTGAGTTTGAATTTTATGCTCTATGTTTCAAGGAGAGAAAAGGGCTTATCACAATCACCTATAGTGCATAAAGATGTTCATATTAAGAATATTCTAGCTTACTTCTGTCTTAGGTGTATTTAGATACCATGAAGCTTTGCTAATTGTGGTTATGACACAAAAACTAATCGAAAACAAAGAAGGTAAAGTTAAAATTAAGCTAAGGGCTTTTTATTATTTTTGTAAGAGTTATGTACAGTACTATCAATCCAGTTGTTCACGTATAAAACACTACTGAACACATCAGGATATCCCGGATTTCCACATCCTTTACCCCAGGAAACAATGCCAACCTGTACAGTGGCACAGACCAGTGGACCTCCGGAATCATATGCACAGCTACCTTTACCACCATTCATATAGTCGCCAGCACACACCATCGAACTGTCGATTTTTCCTTCGTATGAAGCATTGCAGAGCATTCGCGAAACCAACGGAATCTCGACCGCTCGTAATTTTTCAAAGCTTTCTTCTTCGTTTAGAGTGCGACCCCAACCGGTCACCACACAGTGCCGATCGCTCAAGAGATCTTCCGGGCGGGAGGCTAGAGCGATCGGTTGCGCGACTGCAGAAAACACTATCGAGTCCTTCAACATCAGCAGAGCATAGTCCATTATCCAGCTGTACGGTACATGGTCCGGATGGTTGACCACGGTTTCCACATGGTGTATTGTTCCGCCCTGTTTGTAGTAAGCCGATCCAACGCGCACATTCATGTAAGGAGCAATGGTATCGCTGCAATCGAGTGCAAGAGTGAGATAGCAAACCGGCCAATTTGTCCATTAATCAGCTAATCAAACTTACTCCGTACAGTGGCCTGCAGTTAGTATCCATCGATTAGTAATTATTGATCCACCGCAAATATGCTCGTTCAATTCGCGCACCGACACCTGGTACGGGTACGTTTCAATGTCTGCTTCATTTCCACCAACTATTCTGTGGGTTAAATGGCCCAACTCAAAACATTGCACTTTTGACAAGATATTACACAAAAGTAAAAGAACGTTCACCGTTACGAACATTTCTACCATTTGTACTGAACGGGGTGCAACTAACAAATGAACGGATGCCGTAAACAGCATTATTTTTAAGACCTGCACCGCACAGCAAAACCACACTTGAAAATCTTCGATAAGAATGGTTAGTAAAAAGAGCGTTATTGCTATAGTCTCAGAGATAACGACTCTTGTACTTATAACATTCCAGCATTGCAGGTTTTGTCTCATCAGTAATAAGTTTCATATCGCTTGAACAACGATCAGGTAATGCATGTTATGGATTGTTGAATGAATTAAAAATCAAATCAAAGTATCTTTCGGGCTATGAGTGTAGATCGTTCTAATATCATATCTAAGAAATAAGAAATTCGAGTGTTGATTGCTAAACTGGACTAAACACTTGTGATATTTTTGGTTCAATTACCTGATAGGTTTCGAGTTAATTGCACCCATTTTCCAAAACGCCTCGTGTCAGCTGATATCAATTGAAAAAGAGAACTTTTAACACATATAAACAATGTCTAACTTATTCTATTTCCATTGTTCGGTTCATACTACGTTCCAATGCTATGCATATCAGTTCCCTAAATATATTTCATGTAGTATAAAAAGGTACCAGGTAAACCTAACATATTGCATTCACCATGCTAGTGACTATTATAGTAGCTATAGTTTACAAGGGTCACCGCGATTTTCATGGTCCAATTAAACGAAATCAAAGGAATCCATTTTGTCGTTTATCCCGAAGCATCACTCCTACTCCTACCAGCCACGCACTTAATTCGTCAATCCCGATTGCCTTCCTATAACCGAATAGAAAAAGCGGGAAGAACATTCCACGACAACCTCCGCAGGGAAACCATTTAACCTCCCGATTTCATGCCAAGCCCTTTGATCCTGTCGGTTGGTTTGCTGCGGCCGGACCGAAGGTGGTCGGGGGCTTTAATTTATTTTACACTCCGTCAAGCTAAACTCACAACACAGGCCTCAACCCACACAACCCTGTAAACGACCCGTTCATGCCACATTCATTCCAGTCACCGGTTCCCAGCTCAGTAGAGCAGCAAGGAACGGGACCACGCTTACTATATCGCATCACAAAAAGAGGACACGAAGGGTTGGGCGCACCAACACACTCTGACGGAGTGGGGTCGGTATGAAGCGCAATGTCACTGATGATGGTTGACGGGATATTTACAGAGAAGGATTAAAAATAAAGGACCTTTAGTCTTGACAGCGGCTGGAATCTTTTCAATGTCCTTCGATCGAAACCGATTCATCGCGCTCGGAAGCTAAACATCACCTCCAAGCTTACCTTTCCTGCTGATTAAACATACAGCGATGCGTGAGGCGAGTGGGGCGAACGCTGCGCAGAGCGGTTCATGAATTGATGTTAAATAGCTGATAAGTAATACGCTTCACGATGTTGTCGCTTCTCATTGTTGTGATAGCAACGTGCAGCGCTAATACCTTAAATGAATGAGCAAAATGCGAGGAAGCCGTTTTTGAAATAAAGTCGCAAGGTACCACATTTCCAAGCTTCAGCAACAAGGTTGCTCACACCATTCGTACCATGGTGAAACATGGGGAACGAAGCTACAAAAAGATACCGAAAGTGTCAACTTATGATAAACACCTAGTTCTTGCCCTGCTAGGAAATTTCATCTGCTTTGTATCGTCGGCGGATGTGTCTTTAAGAAATAGGATGTACCGGATGGCCCGTACCCGATAACGATTAAACATCCCAAGATTACGGTTGATTGCAATTTTGCTGGTGTTCGTATTTAGTTTTTTTTTTTTTATAAAACCTTATCTCAAAATTAAATGTTTGACACATTATCAAACCTACTTCGTCTTAACCGAACATAGCACAACGGACCACTTTTATGTTTTTTATCTGTACAGCTGTTAACCACTCAGTTAGCAGTGTGTATTGAAAGGAAAAGTAAATTTACTTTTAAAAATAGATAATTAAATTCAATTTCAAGAACAAGAACAATTCTATTTACACTTTCAAAATTTTATCCATGTTGATAGTACTGATAACCCCCAAGACATTTGTGGAGTGGTACTGCTAAGTATTTCGATTTTTTGTAAACCAAATTTGAACTATTTACGAAACAATAATGTTTGTTTCTGAAATATTGAGTGTGTAAAATATAAGATATAAAGATAATTTTCTATTTCGGCTGTACTGTTCTCTAAAATATAAATTATTTTTCATTCGTCAATTGATTGAGTGTCAAATCTGCACAATTTGCCAATGAAGCTGTCTAATTTCCAAACCACGTATCAGGAAATCCGCGTGTATCGATAGGCTAAGTATCTCGGAGACAACCTGTACATATTATTAAAAGCAGATGATTTGCATTTTGTGTAACTTTATCATTCTTTGATGTTGTCTTTATCACGGTTGGTCGCTCTTCATTCCAAATGTTACATTCGACAAAAGACTGAACAAGCATCATGAAGCACAATAATTTAGAACAATTTCAAACCAGATATGAACATTCTCTTCTATGCTGAAAATTGAAAAAAATTGAAGAAAAATGTAGAGCTATTTTTAATTATTTATATTTATCGTTTTTTTTTTTATTTCATTAACGGGTATACACTTAATTTGAAAAACTCTTACTATTCTTCTTCACTAGAAAGTGCTGGTCAAGGCTCGCCAAAGCTAACACTAGCTTTTCTCTTTCTGTAACATAGTGTACCTATTGCAGGATGCTCAATATTACAGTCCGAATGGGGTCCGATACAATATCGGAACCTGTAGGACAGCTCGTCTTTATGGTTAAGACTTGTTCAGTGTAGAGAATGATTTCTTCAACAGTGCTTTAGACACACTTATTATAGATTTTAATTCATTCGCTATAAGACTGACACATTCACAGCAGAATCTTCTGTAACATGTATTGAGAATAAGATTAAAGACAGTAAAGACAGATTCAACAAATATTATACTTATAATTATGGTCTCAAGAACTCTGCAGAAAAAGATCTCGGATTGCAGATTAACGAGGCAAAGACCAAACTGTTGGATACACCACCAGCGGTTCTACCAACAAAAGCCGATTTACATACGGGTGACGTATGGATAGGCGCACGCACTTTCGAAGTCGTCCCAAATTTCACCTATTTTGGGTCAAATGTCAGCACCGATAACAGCATAGAAATCGAGCTGCGCGCACGGATGTACTCGCATATGCCTCAGAGACATGAAAGATCCAAATCTGACGAAACCCACCTAGCCGCGTTCGAGAGGAAGATGCTCAGGAGGATTGTTGGCACCATAGGTGAGGAGGGACAATGGAGAAACCGATACAACGACGAACTGTTCGACACAGCTCGTAAAGTCCTCTTAGGTCGTCCTCATGGACAGAGGAGGCGTGGTAGGCCCAAGCTGAGTTGGGTGGATAGCGTAGAAGCGTCCACCATCAAGGTGGTGGTGGGCGTAGAAGCGTCCACCATCATGGTTCCACGGTACTCGATGGAATTTCGCGGTTGGTTAACACAGTGTACACATTTCACGATGGAAACGAACGGCTGTTTAAATGTGTTACCTGACATCGCCGTTATCATCGTTTCATCAAACATTAGACATTAACGAAAATACCTATGGCATCTTGCATAAATCCAAATAAGATAATAAATAAGCAGCATCGACGTTCGTCTTGGTTCAGTAAAACATCTCTTAAGCAGCTGTCTTTAGTGAAATCGAGCTGGTTTATTATTTCTTGTTATTTATTTTTTAGCAAGTTATCATTAAAAATCAAATCTGTTATTTCGGTTATTTTGTTTTACACACAGTAGAACGTCGATTATGCGGGGTCTGATTAATCCGGGGAGCATAATATGCCGTGACCCAACTGTTTGACAGCTCCAGAAGCAAATTACCCATTTCCATATGGTCGAATGAATTTAAGACTAAATTCACTTCTTAATGTTAAAGCAAATAATAAAATAAAAATATTTCATCTAAATAAAAATATAAAATAAAAATAATGAAAGCAATTCATCTAAATTATAAGTAGTTTGAGTGATTCAGAACCCCTAGTATTTCGGGAAAATATGTATCAGAATTTATAATTAACTTATCCCTATAAGAACCTGGTCGGATGACAAATAAAAGAATTTAAAATTACATGGATCTATGATCCGGTATGCTTTCCATCCCGAACAGTCCTGATAATTGACGTTCTACTGTATTCCGGGTTGTCGGGACCGGACGCATGCCGAATAGTCGATTTTAACGTATAATCGACCCGTTTTAGTATAAAAACTTGTATTTGTAATCCTAGCGTGGATTTCATAGGGAGAAGTGAATAATAAAAT